>JWPT01000190.1:0-238473 GCA_000812245.1 Onygena corvina
ACTCCGTATATATTACCACTGGTTATTTAGGGGTGTTGATGACTTTTGGTGGAGACCTCCGTACATGGCATGGGCATGGCTGACCGAGAGAACAAAAATGGCGGAGGAGGGGAAAACGAGACAGGACAAGGGCATGGACGGCGTGCGACGTGACATTCTCGACAGCTTGACATCAATAATCAAAATTCGGCATCGACACCGACCACCAACCAACACGCTGACAGATCAGGATTCAGCCTTCCCTTCCTTACCAACTCTGCTCCGTGTACAGTAGGGACGGCTGGGACGGCGGAATAATCGAGCCGCGACCAGAACCACTGTTGACACGACCAGTGAGGTGTGCACTACCATGTCCTCGTTTGGCGGTATTAATAGCATCGTTGTCACTCTTTCCTTTCCGCGGCTCGACTCGACCAAGTCACGGACACGGACACGGACAGAAGAGAACAAGAGACGCTTGAGGGAGATCGAGACGGATGCGAAGGACTAAGGCATGTTCCCGAACCCAACCAAGCTCAAAGACAGACAGCAAGTAAGGGTAAGTAAGCAGTGAACGAGCGAGCGGCCGAGCGATGCAGGCCGCCCGTCCGCCCGCGAGCGAGCCGATAAGGTTGTTGCAAGGGCCCCTCCTCCTACTCTGTGACGTCGGTTACCGATCTGGTGCGAGTTTCACAGTGAAAGATGGTAAAAAAGAATAAAATAATAGGAAAGCCTGTTTGTTCCTCACCGACAGATTTGATGCAGACGCAGGTAAGGAAGTAATGTTTGTTAAGGGTGCGTGCTGCAAGGTTGGACTCAACCATCGCTCACCGCCGTCCGGGAGATCCGCTGACGCGACCCTGGCGCTCGCTTGGAAGGATCCTCTCTTACGAAATATGTATGTACGGAGTGCGTCAAGACAGTCAGAGGCTTTGCGGAGAGAACAGGTGTACGGAGTAGGTAGGGTGGTAAATGCTTTTGTATTACTAACTAATGGTAATGATGACTGGCTAACTACTGTGCTGTGTGCATATGATAATGATGATGATGATGATAGTGACATTCGCTCAACGCTCAAGGGTATCGACAAAGGAGCTGACAAAGGGAAAAACAGGGGTATCTCGTAAACGGGTTGGGTATCAAGAAGGTAGAAGGGATGATTAAGTGGTAGGGTAGAGATGTAAGTTAGGACGGGAGGAGGAAGAAGGGCGAGGCGGTGAAGGAAGATGATGAATAAGCAAGGCAGTCCCGTGACCCGGACCACGTGCTGGGGCGAGTCAGCCTCGGCCCTGCTATTTTTATACTGCGGCTGGGGATCGGATGACGATTGACGGTGATGGCAGCGACTGACTGTGACTGTGACAGTGGCCAGAGGGAGAGGGAGGGAGGGCGGCGACGGAGGGGCGACCGGGAAGGTTGGGCCTCGTCGGGTGTGTGCTGGCAGTCAACTGGTGACTGGACGACTGGGTCACTTGGGGTGAGGGCCGCGGTGGTCGCAAGGCGAAGCGGTGAAACGCTGGCCCCGGCCAATCACCAGGACGGTCGGCCCAACAGCGGAAAAAAGTGAAAAAAGCGACTGTCGCGCCTTGCTTGGGCAGCCACCGCGAGTGACTCACTGTGCATGCTTCGGTGATTTTCCTCGTCATCGTCAGCGGAGTAGGCGAGGGTGATGGATGTTCAAACAGGCTTGGAGCTGGCCGAGGACGCCGCAGATGCCGAGGCAGATGTCGAGGGGACGGGAGAAACCGCGCCGGAACCGCTGGTAGCGGCGGTGGAGCCATGCGAACGGCGTTTCTTGGGGCCTGCGCGTCTCTTGCGCTGCTGTTTCGAAGCTTCAACGGCCACCAGTTGCGCCGCCCTCAGAGCCTGGAGCGCGCGGGCTTGTGCTTGCGCCTGCACGTAGTTGCGCATGCGCCAGTCCTCGGTCTCGTTGATGTGGCGGATCTGTTCCTCGGTGGTGAGGCCGGGAGCTCCAATGACAGCTCGCGTCTCGTCTTCGTAGCTGCCGCTGCCAAACGGGCTCTCCGTCATCATAAAGCTGCTGGGGTTGGTGCTGCTGCTAGAGGATACAGGGAACAGGTCCTCGTCTGAGAGGTAGGCCGAGGCAGAGTTGGAACCCTCATCCTCGGATCCCGAGGAGAGAGACGACCTGTTGGGCCATGAAGGAAATGCACAGTAGGTGTTGCTCCCCGAGATGGTGGAAAATGATGTCTTGCGTGGGTAGATGTCCAGCAGGCCATCACAAGGCGAAGGCGGTGGAGGAGCTGGCTGTGGGAAAGAAGCTGGAGGTGATGGAGAGGAGGCAGCACTGCTGCCAAAGCCGTAGCCGCGCCACATTTTGGTCTGATAGCTGCGCGAGTCGAAGTGGTTCTTGTTATTGTTGTTACTGCTGCTGCTTGTTGTGTACGATGATGGTGACCGTATTGTTGACAGTGATGATGATAGTGATGGTGGTTGTTTTGGTATGGCGATGCAATCCATAGGACAGAGTAGAAGGTATCTTGGTTGAAGGCTTGTATAGCTATTGCGTCAAGAGCGTCGAGTCGCAGCCGGAACTATCGATGAGTCTGTCGAAGGAGTATGGACGGAATGCGGAGGGGGGAAGAGGGATCATATATATACAAAGCGACTGCCGAATATTGGACGGTGATAGCTTGTGCAAGGTATACTTTTCAAGAAAAAGAAATAAGCAGTGTCCCTTTGCAAAAAAAGGGAAAAAAAGAAAATGGGAGAATGGAATAATGTTATATCATATGCAAAAAGCGAAACCCGAATAATAAAAAGATGCGGTGGAGCGGATGTGCGTCCACCGGCTCCCCGGTCGAAACGTAAATAACCAGTCGTTAGCGCAGGGTGAGGCGTCAGGGTAGCGTAGGGGGAAGATCGTGTTTAATAGCGTATAGGGCAGGACGAAGCTAATCTCCGTGGCCGGCTCTTCTTGACCTGTCTGGCAACACGGGCGACCGATCGAGTTACCCCAGTCCAGCCCAGTGAGATCCCATGGAACGGTCCGCTGAGCCCGGGGAGGCTGCCCGGGGGCGTATTTACGGCGTAACATGTATTGAAAATTACGCCTCGCGGGCCACCTCCCCTCGTTCGACGGCCACGGCTCAAGACAAGAGCAGGAGGGAGGCGATGGCTGAAAGCAACGATGAGACGGTCTGAGGCTGTCTTGACTAAAAACTACTCCAGCCATCCTTCTTTAAGGAGGGTGGAGATTGATCAGGGGAGGGCGGCGTGAGACCTAGGGTGTGAAGACTGGGTGTGAAGGTTGAATAAGGGTTGAATGATGCCTGGGAACGATCTGTGATAGTGACTGGTGGTGATGAGGGTGGTTGTTGTGCCGGTTTTCCAATTTCGAGTCGTTACGGACTGGCGGTCTGGTCAGCGCTTGACATATCAGCATCCCAGCGCAACGGGCGGTGACTTATGGCTACGTTTCTGTCGGGGCTGGTGTCGAGTGATCATACGTATGGATGATAGTGAACGGTGATGAGGGCGGCAGCCAGCCAGGTCGTGGCCTCACCGTAGAAAAGGCAAGCCCCGATGCCGGTCTCATCCTTTTTTTCGCTTCTTCCATTT
The DNA here is from genome assembly GCA_000812245.1 of Onygena corvina. Classification (NCBI taxonomy): domain Eukaryota; kingdom Fungi; phylum Ascomycota; class Eurotiomycetes; order Onygenales; family Onygenaceae; genus Onygena; species Onygena corvina. The sequence goes on from JWPT01000190.1 coordinate 3,562, forward strand.
GGTACTGGCCTGGACAGGCGGTCTCGTCACAAGCATGATGGCCAACAACAGCGTTTCCGGGATGTCCTCTTTCCAATGACCTCCTGCCATCCCCGGTCCTATCGCGGGTGGTAGACAACCCTCCGACTGACTGCCGCCGTTACACACGGAAACAAGATATCGGAAGGCGGCGCCAGGTGAGAGTGTGAGCTCCCTTGGAGTCCGGTTTTTCTTTTGCCCTGCTTCATGCTTGTTTTCCTTCCTTTTTCTAATCACCTCTTGTTTTTATATCCTCCTGCTCTTTATACACCTGTACGGAGTATATACCAGGCCAGGTGGGGAGAGGGGATCCAGCTATGAGTGTCCCAAGAAGAGGGGCCCAGATCAACGGACAGCATCAGGAAAAATACGTGCAATTTTTGATTCGGCCTGGGGTGTCTGTGTGTGATAGATGGCAGTGATCTCTGGTCGCTCCGGGTTGGGCAGCGAGGACTCCGTACAGCCAAGTTCCGGACCTGCATCTGCGTCTGCGTCGTCGACATTTTTTTTCACACCGATACTATCGACTACACCTTGTTGACGGGACACGGCTGCTCGTATAAGGCCAGACCGGGCTCTTTCTTTGTCTTTTGTGTGTGTGCGTGTGTGCGCTGTATAATGGACTCGTTGCGACACGGTGGTTAACTAATTGTTGGGTCGACCTTGGAGCCGTTACGCAGGGCCGGCCGCCTGCCTACACGGTGCCAGAGTACAGCCTAAGTATACGAACACTGAAGCCGTAGCCCGTCCCGTCGAGTCCGTCGTTTTGTCTGTGACAGATATACTCCATTGTACGGAGTAGACGTAGAGTTGCTGCAAAATCTCTACAAATAGAGTCAAACGGCGGAATACAACCATGCAGAGACGGCGACAAAACTAAGGGCTTGCGGCCGGATAGCTTGCTCTGTTCGCTTGTAATCCGAACATCTGGTTTGACTGATCATAGTCCGTGTCTGCCCTTTATCCCCCTCGTACACCTCCCTCAGCCCCACGGTGCTGTTTGTGCTCTTTGTTCTATCCAACATGTTTGTCACGCTGTGACTAGTCAACGGCTTGCGGGGGTGGGTAGATGTACCGGGCCGTCGGGACTGTGATGACCATCTACTGGAACCGAGATACATTGAAAAGGTCCTTTGTCACAAATTCGCCAGCTTCTCGGTTTGGCCCCCCAACTTCCTCAGCTTCGTGTCGGTTCATGGTCCTCTCCTTCGGGGATATAGTGAGTGTTGGAAGCAGCCATCGCCACAAAACCCGACCCTCCTTCGAGGCATTCCCAGTAGCAGAGCAGCAAAAAAGAAAGCATCCGATTAAATCAACCTGACCGCTCACCCACCAGGTGCCGCCATACGCGATTGTCCGTTGACCTTAAGCCTTGTTTCTGCGAGGACGCGTGCTGCCTATCACTGGCACACTCATTCCGCGGAAGACACGATGTGCTGCGTGCTGAGGACGGAAATAGGCACAAGACCCTGGTCCGGGGAATGTTGAAAAGAGACTTGTCGGAATGAAATCCGCGTTAGCTTTTGTTTCTTTTTTTTCTGTCTTGTCAGATTTTCTTTTCCGAATCTCTCACCTTTTACCCCCATACGAATACAAAGAAAACAAAGAAAAAAAGAAAACAGCAAAAAGGGGTTAAGTAAGGCTTGAACAAGGTGAATTTCCTGGAGAAAGATGCTAAGCCCGAAGGATGTTTTCCAATACCTCCCACCACGCGTCTCTGGGTCGTTTAATTGGTTTGGCGGTTCGATCCTCCCACCCGGGTCATAATTATGGCAAGCTAATGTAAGGGCCGTTAAGCAGGCTAATATCGAGGGCCCTTCAGGTGCAGAAGTCTCGAAACCACCGTTGGAGATTATCAAAAAGCCTTTCATTGAACCGCGATATCAACTTCCATAGTGGCGCTGATTTTCGGTGCGTTCGATATGCTTAGACAACGTTGTGCCCGGTAAAAGTACTCTGTACTCCGTAGCGGTTCTTGCGATTTTCCCTTGGGCCAAAGAGCTCAAACCGAACTTGTTGTGATGGTGGTCGCTTCATAAGACAAGAGTCTGCGTCTCGTCGCCATCGCCAGCCTGGCTCGAAGCTGGTCTTTCACATGCTGTCTGGTCTTGACGCGGTGGTTTCAAATCGTCCCTCGATGAGCGGGTGAAGGAGCCACTGACTCTCTGCCCTTGCATACACGTGTGCGCTGCAGAAACGCCAGGGAGAGGCTGCATCGAGATTCCGCCTCACAAGCAAACCCACTTACTTAGGCACACAGTTATGCTTCCCACCATACCCACCATAAAATAAGACACCACGCTAACACGAATAGCCTAACGTCGTCCGCCGAACCAGACAAAGGTCAATCACCACCGATCCAGACATCGATTTGACTATTAACCCTTCACCTCTAGCTATCCAGTATCGCAAGCTCATGCACTCAGAACGCCACGAGTAGTCACGATGGCTGTCGTGTCTCTCCGTCTGTTGTCACAGTGGTACGGATATACATTGAGCATGTGCTCCATATGTACGGAGGTCTCCACCAAAAGTCTTTAAGGTGTCTGTATTTTATGGTCTGTATAGCCTATACAAGCCCCTAAGCCCTCGCTGAGATAATAAATGCTAGGGGGCAAGTTAGGGCTAAGAGAAATAGACGCTAATGGATCTAATTAAAGAAAAGGATTTTTAGATTGGTCCTTGACTTACTAGTTACTCTCTAGTTAAAGAGGTGGCTTGTAATAGTACTGTATGCCCAAAAGCTGGTATTTTTATCCCTTAAAGACTTTTGGTGGTGACCTCCGTACTCCGTACGGAGTAAGTACGTCTATAAGGCATTGTCGCGGCTAGTGCTGCTGCGATCGAGATATTGTGCATGAACATCGGAGAAAAGGAAAGTGTTGCCTTGTGATATAACCAGTGGTTGACGGTAGTCGAGCTTTTGCCTCTGTCGTTCCCTTCAAATCACTAGGATTTTGACACAGCCCTCTCGTCTCCATCGCACGCCTCCCTACTCACCGGATCATTTCTTACCATATTAAAAAGCTAGATGTTTCGAAAGAATCCCAGGACACTGGGCCCCCTCGCTAGGTGGATATTCAAATAGTCAGCCAATCGGGGAGCTTGCTCTCCCATTCCTGGGCGAAGGTCTCCTCCGTTTTTCGCATTATCCTTGCCCATTTTGGCTTGGTCTGGACGAGACCGATCACACCAGGCAAGTGGAACTGCTTACAGAACATATACACACCTCCTGTATGAACCCGGTAGCGCGTATTTTAATCCAGCGTGTGCGTACTTAAATAAAAACGCTAGAGTAAAAAACGCTTCGAAGTCGGTTCTGGATCAGCAATTGCCACCGCCTTAGCTAAAGGGAACTTCGACGGAAAGGCGGTCCGCCAGCCTCTCTTCCGCATCTCCACAAATCACGTCCAAATCTCGAGGCTGGTATTTTGAACGAAACCAATGATCATCAATAGCTGCTGGAAAACGGAGAGAGGGAGAAATGGAATGTGATGGTCCAACGTATGCCTCTCGATTAGTTAGACAGACCAGATCCCGAGTCCATGGACCAAGTGCCTTCCTTCGTACCTGACCAACGACTTGATGTGTCCTCCCATATAAATGGAAGGAGAAGCTCAAATAATGGAGAATGGGGGAACAAACGAGCCCTCCTGTCCTCCGTTCTCCGTACACGCACTGGCAACACTTTTTAGATACTCCCATCCCAGTACCTCCAACAAGTGGCGACTTACTTTGTATATGATTAAGAGATGTCCGGTAGCACAAACATGGGGAAACCCTACCCCTCTTCTTCCATCCCCCAGGTCTGTGCATATGGATTTCCTTCCGTATCATGTCACCCAATCCAGTTCGGCTTTTCGACCTTCCCCTGAATACTTCTCAAGTGGGTGGAAATCGGGACCATTCATCTTCGCGTCTTCCAACAAGAGCAAGGGTTTGGATGTGGAGGATGAGCGAGATCAAGTCTTGGTGAGCGGGGGTCGGGGGGCGCGCCAGTTCGCCCCAGAGAAGATCTATGGGAGCTTCCAGTGCTTCGACTGGCTGGGCTAGGGACGCGGATCCCTTACCCATGGCCTCGGGAGCCGTGGCGGAAAGTGTTCCTCGAATCCAGAGAGCCCGCGAGGGTTCAGGGGCGCGTTCCCGGACTCCTTCAGTGCGGCCAGACCGCAAGCATGCCACTCGAGGTAGCATCCATTAGCCAAGTGTTGTAAACCAAGCACAGCCATCACATTTTGGTCAGACATCGCGTCGCCGAATCGCGCAGAAGCCCATGGTTTGTTTGTTCTCGGCCTGAGTCTCCTTTCCCTTGGAGTCGCAAGGGGATAATTTCTTCTTGCAAGCTTTCTGCCCAATCAGGGGGGATAAATTTAGAGCACGTGATAAGAGAACGCTTGCGATTATGTAAACCGTCCCTTGGAGGGTTCCATGATGGATGCAACCTGTACTCCGTAGAGAGGACAATTCCAACAGGACGGACATCTAGTCCTGAGGGATGGTCCATATCGCGAGCAGTCACACTGGGGCGGCCTTTCGAGGTATGTTCCGGATTTGAAACTATTTCTTCCAGTACCCTTCACATCGGCGTCTTCTGGCCGAGTTTTAAAATATGGACATCGCTACAGCGTACGCTATTCAACAAGAACAAGATACGGATACAATATCACTATCCGTACGGAGTACATTGTCGCAGTCAGCCGGCACCGCCGAAGATAGCTTCTCCTAAGGCTATGGCCGCTCACAGCTTGAACACTCGGTAAGCCTGGATGACCGGAGTCTGACATGAACACCTCATGTACTCCGTACGTAAGCTTGAAGCTCCCTAATATAAGAGGTATTCTGCTTCTCCGTCTTGAAATCGAGATCACCATACGGAAGCTTATCATCTCCTAACAAATTCGGTTTTGAAATATATCCACTTATCAAGCAGTTGCGAAGTGTTGCTTCCTACTTGTATTGGCCTTTCCAATGCCAGGGATCAGCCAGCTGGAATATCGGTGCGTTGGACACCGCTCAATAGACGACAAACTACTCCGTAGCTTGCCGGTACTTCCACTCACTCGCTTATTTTACTCTGTGCTCTCTCTAGACAGGCTTACGGGGATTATCTCGTACTTTCTGGTTGCTGACTGGTGGGAGACATTGGGCGGCAGAATGCTGCTATTGGATATTTTCATCTAGAGTACGGAAGCACACTTACTTATCTTTCAGACAGGTGGTAAAATAATGTCATTGGAATGCGTTCCCTCTTTCTGACATTCTTGCATGCATCTCAGTGGATCGGCGAATATTTCAGCTGCAGTATTTCAGCGAAAGACATGGCTTTCAACGGTCTAGGCGGTCTCACCGCTTCTACGGCCACCTGGAAGCCACAGAACAGTCGTTGCCAGTCCCCAACACCTACATTGGTAGCCTAACTATCTTGGTAATAGTGAGCAGTCTCTTAGAGAGCCTAGCCGTTGAACCTGACTGGGCTGCAAAACGACCTGGTAAGAGTCTGAGGGTCCCCATAACTCGCCTAGCTGGCATTTTACGAGTGCAAGGAATCCAAGTATAGACATACATTAAGGATGGAATCAATACCCGCGGAGTCTACGTCTCCGTCTCTTTATCTTGACTGTTAATTAGTTAAAACGATCTAAATATCATTCCTTAGAAGAGAGACAGAAAGTCAATGACAATATACCTTCTTCCAGTGAGCAGTGAGACTAACTCTTTACTGGGAAAAAAGAAAATCATACCTATAGTTACCTGTCCTGATAGCTATGACCGACTCCAATGCTAAATTTGATGATTCCCAGGTTGGAGGTTAGGTAGGTACATAGGCCCTTATGGCCGTCGTGTTACTACTATGAACACCACAAAGGCCTTGTTTGCACCTTCTTTGACCACCGCCCTGTTGCAATGGCTCTTGAAAACATCGAATACCCACATCTATATTGAAAAAAGAACGCGTCTAAGTCCTTCTGGGTGTTAAAGGGATCGCGGAATACAGTAAGCCCATTTGCTCGATTCCGGCGCGACCGCGGCTAACGATAAACAGTGGAACTTTCTGATCGTCGGCCCATCGTGATAACAGGCCCTACAGGCGTCGGCAAAGCAACTTTGTGCTACAAGTTAGCTAGCACTTACCCCGACTCTTTCGCGATCACCCTATCGCACATAACGCGCGGGCCACGGCCCAGAGATCCAGATGTTATTCATGGGATCACCTACTTCTTCGTCTCCTCGACTGGGCATTCATCAATAGTTGCCCGAGATGGTTTCGTCAGGCACGCCATTTATAGTGGTAAAGAGTATGGGACCAACAAACAAGCAATAATGAATCTTTCGGGAAAAGGATACATAGCCATCCTAAACGTTGATGTGCAGGGCGTCGAGCAGATGAAGGCGGATCCAGACATTGATGCACGCTACATATTTATCAAACCTCCGAGTCTCATGACTCTAGATTTGCGGTTGAGGGAACGGGGCCTGGAAGAAGACGACGACGAAAAAAATATCCAGGGAATTTTGGTTCAAGCCCAAAAGGACCTCGAGTATATCGACAAACCCGGCTTCTGTGATAAGGTTATCGAAAACGATGACCTTGAGACTGCGTACGACGAGCTGATCGATTTCATACGGAGCTAACCGTCTTGGACGGCGATGAACCATATCGAGACTTTCCAAGAATCCTACCTTTCAGGTGTTCTGACTCGGACCTGCGAAGATCACCATCTATCCGAACCCAGGCATAGGTGCGAGTGCTGCGTCCCAACAGATACACGCCCGACAGGTAACCAGCTCACCGCTGCTGGTGTCCCATCACATATCTCATTACTTCTGTTACTAGCCTTTGAGCTGAAATTAACGCGCTTTAGGGCCAGCGATAGTGCATAATATCCCTTGAGTCTGAGTAAGTGACATGTGTTGTAATGTAGAAAGAAATGCATGTAGCCGCCGATTCGAGCGGAGGGTTGCGTGCCTCCACCAGGCAAATAGATATCTAGACTAACGACGCGCCCGCCCAACAGATAGATGTTCTCCTTGTACGATGTACATACATCATATCTGAGATGTCACATCATATTTACATTCCCGGCGTTCTTTGTTCCGGAGATTTGATATAAAGTTCAAGATCTTGATCGACCAAATAGCACATCATATTGATAGGGGTAGAACATACCTTATGTATGTACTGTGATGAGTTCATATGCCTCTGCATCTCAAATCACATCCCACTGGCGATGCATCGAACTCATCACTCGCATTGAAAGCCTTGGCTGATCATCCGCCTTGCCTCCTTTCATATCTGTCTCCTGCTTTGATGAACGTGATACTTGCCAAAAGCCTGCGGTTCATTCCCTGATTCTATTTTAATTGAGGTGCAGGTTTTCGTAACAATGTCAAAGGGTCTTTGTGGTCTACCGGGCGGGGTAGATCAAGCGGCACTGCAGCTTGAGTCAAGCGTGTCGCACGAAGGTTTTGTGGCTAAGTCTGCATTGTAGAGAGGATTGCTCGATCATATCCTGATTTAGATTCTTTGTCCTTATACTCCGTAAGCCCTCGTTGATATGCGGCCGCAGTGATGAGTATGATCAGTGAAATCTTGCGGCTGCTTGCTTCCGCTTCCGTAACTATCCCGGACTATGCCCTCGAGCTCGGAATACGACGTAATCCGTAGACTACTCGGTAACTCAGAAGCAGAAGCGAACTTTTTGTTCGAGCCAAGTCCCACTATGATTCCGCTGTTTTGGTAGGAAGACTGATGCTTGATTCGCTGTCTTCACAGGCTGGGGGTATTTACTTGGCGATTTGGTCTAATTTGATTCCAGCCCTTGCTAGATAGATCGCATCCAAATTTTCGCCATCCATGCTATGCTATCTTCTCAAAGATATCTGTCGGCAAACTCCGCCCTTCTGCTTGTCACATCTGAGCCGAATAACTATACCTTGCTTGCATAGAGACCCTTCCGCATCATCAGGCCCATGTTTTCCATGTTCAACCGCTAAAGCACCTGATATTATGATGGTTTTATCAGCTCTTTAACTTGTCTTTAGCCGATGTGTGATCATGTGGTACGGTCCTTCATCACAGTGTCTAAGGCATCTTGAACCAACTTCCCTCACATAGAGTCTAGGCTTTAAGTTACCTCGTCAAGAAGTAATATTTTGGGTGAACCAACTTAGCACGCGCGATAGCGATACAATGTCATTGGCCTCCTGAAAATTGCAAACATCTTTGCGTACGTTTGTCTCGTAATGCAAGGCAAAGCTGTGATGAAGCCAAGAGTGTTTTGTGCTGTTGTACTTCTACGAACCCACCTCAAAGGCAGCAAGGAACGTTCTCGGTGATAATTGTATCAAATAGCGATAGTTTCTGGTTGATATGATCAACTTGCTGTCCCAGCTAAGGTATAATATCTCGACCGTCTAGCTCTACCTGTACGGATCAAGGACCGATGGAATATTAACCATTCGTGGGTCTCTGTCAGCCTTTCTCGCCAAAGCTGCGTAACGTCTATCTCTCCTGACAGTGTTCCCAGAGACTCGAGAGATTGCGACGACAACGACAAGTGCAAGACCAGTATTATAGAAGAACATGTGGTCTGTTACGCATCCAGCGTAGTTAATGCTCTGAAGATTGGGTAAAATTATGGTATATAGTTCCTTGTTGGGCCAAAAAGACGAAGTCGCCTAAGTGGTCCTCACTTTGTCACCTGTTCTTCTCTGACATTCCTTTGTTGTAAAAGTTATGTTAAGTCGGGACTTCTAACAGAGTCTCGAAAGTCGATGATGTTCCTCAACTAATAGAAGCGATTGGATTTGTTAATTTGCTTGCTGATAGGCACGGAGTGCATTTTGGGATCGAATGTCGACATAGGCAACAAGCAGATGTCACTTTGACCCTTTGTAGTGATGAACTGTGATATCTCGAAAGTTGCGAGGACTTCTCCAGGTGCAATGATGTTACAGCCGCGGGGGGCGGCTCCGCCCCTCTTAAACCTGCAGTGTTATGACCCTTCAAACTTCCTTCGGCCAATCTAACACGATTACCAAGTCTGTGCGTCAAAGCCTCTTCGACTTGTCGAATTTGGCCTATTCCACTTAGACACCCGTGTTCAAGAATTTGAACATGAGATATGTTGTCCAAGATAGGCCTTTTGAAACTTGACTATCGTCCAGGAGGATTAAAACTTTCCACAGCGAGCTCTTTTTTGATTGTAATGATTCAACGACCATCTAGGAAAATGACGTCTGATGCACTCTAGAATAGTTATGGAATCGAACATTTAAATCTGGCTTACTATTTCCATTCAACGATAAAGAGAGAATAAAAGCTCTACCGCGTCCGTCCATCCGAGGTTCCGGTACTAGTGTCAAGTTTGTACTCCGTACTTATTCCAACAGATGAAGATGGTACTTTTGACTCCGATAACATATGTGACAACCTGCCACAGCGTAGGCCAGATCTGGCGCAACATATATCATCTAGCGCTTGCTGCATTAGAAGATGAGAAAAGGCCTCCTCTAATAGCTCTGGCATTCCGTACTCCTGTATGGATTGCATACCCACCTTAACGTGTTCTCATGAGCAGGGGCGCGCATACCTATTGAAGATTTCAGAAATCATCAGACAGGAGGCTCAATACTCAACTGTGCAAGGAAAAAGCATAGCCGAACGTCCATAGGGATTCCAGCAGATTGCCGACAGTGCTAAATTCGTTAGACACCTTAGAACCATTCCTTAGCATCTTATTTCACCATATTTGTTTGGTTTTTGGTCAAAAATAGTGAGTGTTACGCGCCGAAGGATTGTGACTTTTAAGCTCAAGCGACTCCTGACGGGATCGTCTAATTAAGCTTCAGCTTACTAATAGAGCTTAAATGAATTGGAAGCTGTGTGCGGTAGTCGAGAGAAACCCACTATGGATAAAAAAAGAGTATGGCGATATAAGGCGCATATCAGACAGATTGGCAAAAAGAATGGACTGTCAGGGAATCGAACCCTGGACCACCCCCATGCTAAGGGGGTATTATACCACTAAACCAACAGCCCTTTCATATGGTGAAAATGTTACGGAGATGTAAATCTATCAAAGTGGTAGAATACAAGGCCTTCGCCTTTAATTTTAACAATTATGGTGGCATTTCTATCTTTCTTCACTACCATTCGGACTCTTACGGATGTATTGGCCGGCGCTTCACATTGTAAGGCTGTGTTGATTCAATTCCTTTAGTCCAGTAGTGAATGCATCGTTTTGAAGTGAATTTATAGCAGGCCATATATTGATTCCACTCGCACGCCTCGCCGTCGGGTCGCCCTCATCGTTTCTCTTTTCCACCTGTGACCTACTGGTCTGCTTGTTAGCCAGTTGGCCTTTACGCTCGAATCTTCTAGTTATTGGGCTATCTTTTGCTTCCACTCTTGCTTTGAAGATCCAGTACGGAGACTACTCCGTGAAATGGCCGCCTTATCCTATGCCTAGCAAATGCTAGAGCATTGGGCCTCTTTTACTTGATATCCCATCCGAACTAGGCACCTTGCACCGTAGTGCTAACAAATTTACCAACTTCAACCCACAAGAGCCTCCCAGATGATACAAGCTTGGGGCAAAACATCGAAATCTTTTCGACGTTGATTCTTCCGAAACTGCCTCTAATGGCGGCCTGCGGCATCGACGAGGAGGTTTTGATCACTATTCTCCGAGGCCCCACCATGTTCGACCCTTGGAAAGAAGTGTACCTGACCGTCCGGTCCGCCAACAAGGGCAGGCTTTTGCCCAAGTGGCTCCAGTTGATAGCGGCAGCGAACAGAACATCGACGTTCCGGGCATGAGCAAGGAATACATGCTTACCGTCGTCCTTCGATCGTCCCCTCGGCTTCGGGCATTGCTACCAATTCTCTCAGAGCATGTTTTGCATCGCGGCGAAAAGTGCATGGTGTTTTATCTGTTCAAGGTATCACGATCAACGTGTTTGACTAGAGATACCTCCCCTTACCTTGTCAGTTATTTGATTGCTCGGGGTATCTATTTTACGCGTCGACATCAGGGAATTTAATTGGCATCAAAATCATTTCAAAGATCCTCTACCTGACTGACACTGTATCCATGAAATCCATGACTTTTGGTAAATGAACTAGCGGCTTTGAGATTCGAGGTACCCTTCCTGCGGCACACATGTTCACTTCTCCATGGGCAGAGTGTACTCCTTGACTGAGCTGAAGGGTTTTACCCAGCTTCAATACTACTGGTGCAGTGGCTGCATGATATCTAGTACAATGAATAGGAAAGCTGAATTAGACTACCTAGGGGATACAATCATGCGTAAACAAGCTACTAAAAGACCAGGTTTCTATGTCAAATCCCGAGACGCTGCCACCCGCGCCTTAACTATAGATGATCTTAGTCTGCTTTTGATGCAGGTTGATATATGCCAGAGAAGAACAGGTGACAAAATTGAGGACCACTTAGGCGTTCGTCTTTTTGGCCCAACAGTATATTTCCTCTCGCGTTTGGCCACTTACTACTATCCTCGGCTCTTGTGACAGCCCTTCGCGTCCGGGGTGTCGATTTATTTCAAAATTGGGATCCTTCTCATATCCAGCATCCGCGAGCTCTGGGATAGCGATAGTAGGGCAGGAAGTGATGCAGTGAAGCGGCGAGTGTCATTAGCATATGCGCATGACGTGGTTGATTGATGGTTGATAGCTAGAAGTTCCGTTCCTGAAGGGTTTCAATTGCAGATAGGAAATTGAGACACATTCACGTTCAGGCCTGTCCTTAATTTCATTTCAAAGCCCTGTCATGTTGACCTCGTCTCTTCACTTTGTTTCCCCTCAAATTGCCGTCACTGACGCGATCTTATGTAACGATCTACTTTGATGGCTAACTGAGATCGATTTTCTCCGGGTATAAATATGATGGGTTATTCATGTTGGGACCGTGTAGCTGCAGAGAAACCACAGTCTCTTGTTTCCTTACTGGTGAACTGAGTGTTCATGTCATCGTATAGTATGCCAATTCCACTGGAGAACACTGTCGATAGATGAATATATTTCGAGCTGAGTATACTGTACGATACAACGACGAAATGTCAACCGTGAAACGTTAAAACACCGAGGTTATCATAAGGAAAGTCGATAATTTAGTTGAAGATCCCCAATCTCAGTACAAGCATGCATCTTAAAGAAGCCTGAGGCCGGACAAAGAAATTTCGAAACATTAACACACTGAGGGAAAGTAAAAGAGAAAGAATGTCAGATCCACCACACATCAAGGAAGCCCTTTGCACAAGCTAAAGACTTGTAGCGACCTAATAAAGGGGGCTCATTTACTGTGATCGTTTGTTAGCGATGGTCGGCATATGCGCTGTGATGACATGATGACGACTTACAGAGATCTCATCGGCCATTCCGAGATCTTCGCCGTTGCCAGCTGGAGCTGCGGCTACATTGGCTGCGGGGGCGGCAGCAGGCGCGTTGGCGAAGTAGCCATCCATTTCAGCGTCTAGCTCCTCGGTGGTCTTTGGTTTCGGGCGGCCGGCATTGCGACCGCGCTGGGTGCGGCCACGAGTACTTTGCTTTCGACCAGCCTTACCAGCGGAGACTGGCTTAGGTTGGGCCTTTGGTTGACTAGACCTCGTCAGTAAGTAAAGATAGCTGGAGATAGAAAGCAAGGACTTACGCAACACGCTCAGTCAAAGGCTTGGGTGCGGGAACCGCAGGTGCGCGGGAAGCATCTACAACGACTTCGATCTGTGGAAGATTACATTTAATTAGCGTATTCATGTAATATGGTGACAGTGACTCTACCTTGATAGGGCGTTTGTCGATTAATAGTCCATTAAGCTCCTTCGCGGCCTTGATGGCGGTCTCGGGACGAACAAATATGATGGAAGCAATGCCGCGGCTGGTGCCGTTCTGGTTGTAGGTAAGCATGACCTTCTTGACTGGACCGGCGGACTTGTGAAAGTATTCCTAATGGTGACAATGAATGCATCAGTACGGCCGTAGAATCGTGAAATCAACTTGGTTCGAGTGCGATTGGACTAGTCGGCTTCAGGATGGGAGTAAGAAACGGATCAGCGAGCACAGAGCAACAGGCAGTCAGTTAGTTGTTAGTGGAGTCCAGGTCAAATTATCCAGGGCGTGCATAGATTTTCGTTTGAAAGTGAGGGGGGTCGGAGTGGGCCTTTCCACTAAAGGATTCCAGCAAGGTCGATTGGTCCAAGTGTCGTAGGGATCCGGCAGGAGAAACGCATGGGGCCTAGAACATCCAAGTTCTATCATTCATCAGGGGCCTTCTGATAGACGATGCGGTGTGTCTGGTATAGGCGGTCGGTCTGGCCGGGCTTGTGATAACACGGCGATGAATGATGGATGAAAAAACCCGGATTGTTGTGTTTGTAGTAGGTGAAGAAGGTGATCGGCACCGTGGTCTTGTGGAAGTAAGATCGTAGACTCTCGTTGGGGACATGCGGAGGGTCCATAGATGACGGCTATGCTGCTTGATAACTGCTGCGCTCGCTGATTCCCAAAATAGCCCACAACAAGGTGCCAAAAGGACGCTGGTATATAAAGAACATATAATACCAGGACAAGCCGTGTCGACTACTCAGGTGCACTCCACAAGGCATATACCGGGACATCAAGGCCATGACGGGATTCAACCATTCTTTAAAAAGACCCTGCATCATGCCTACGACAGGCGAGCGAAAGTCAGAAGGGAATCGACCGATCAGCTGCGGTATGGTAGCCACAGTGCCAACGCTTTACGCGCTTGCTGGAAAAAGGCCGTCACCGTAACGTATAGCCGCACTGAGAGCAAATCCGTCCTCATTTGGGTAGAAAAAGAAAGCCGACGCCCCCGATCGTCACGTTCGAAGCAAGATGACTGGAAACGGAGACGGCGAACGAAATCCGCAGAGCTTCTCTATCAACATACCTTGATATTCGCTTCATTGACATCGGCGGGCTAGTGAGTGAGGGCGGATTAGCAACTAGTCTGGAGTAGGGAGGTAGACAGTAGGGTAGCGACTTACCAGACCGCTCACGATGATTTTGCCCTCTCCAGATCCTGAGGCGGGTCCGGTAGGTATAGATTTAGAAGCAGGCTTGGGTTGTCTGGTGGATTTCCGGACTCCTCCCACGGGGGCAGCCTTTGCGGCCTTAGCAGCGGGGCGGCGCTGGGTGGTACGACGCGCCTGGCGACGAGAGTTGAGGATGTCATCCAGAGACTTGTCGAGCTTGGTAGACATGGTGACTTTGGTATGAAGTGAGCGTCTAGAATGGGAGTAGAGAGATATAGGACCGGAAAACGACGTGAGTTGGTCGCGTTTTATCGAGCCTTTGCGGTTGCGAAAGACGTGGCTCTCAGCTGTCAGGCCGGAGAGGAGACGCGGGAGAGAAGCAAGTGAACTGGGACACAACAGCGCTGGCAGGTGGCAAGGACGGTGAATCGCACAAGAGCCGCCGTAGTGAGCTGGAGAAGTGAAGATGCAGCAGGTTCGTCGTTGGCGCCGACAGTGGTGAAGAGGAAGAGCTGAGGTTTTGCCGGGAGCGTGAAGGGGGAAAAAGGAAGGGCGCCTAACCCTTTTGGGGGCGCGGGCGGCCGTTCGGACAAACGATCTCCCGGCGGCTTACGGGGAAGAGTGAGGGAGGTGGCAGGTATATATACTCCTAGATCGTATACAAGCGAGGGTACAGTAACCTCGAGACGGTAAAGAAATGTCATCGTGTGGTAAAGAAATGTCATCGTGTGGTAAAGAAATGTCATCGTGTGGTAAAGTCTGCCATCGTGACGGTAAAGAAAGCGACGGCGGGATGGTAGGGAGATGGCTAGCTCTTGAGGGCCTCCAGCCGCCCCCTCATCTGTTCGAGGGTAGCCTCCTGGTCTTCGAAGTCTTCGGCGATCTGCTCCTCCTCCTGGGCCGCCTCCTCGGGCCTGGTGCTGGGCGACGCGGCCAGCTTTCCCTGCAGGACCTCCTGCAGCACCTTCTCCACCTCGCTCTCCGCCTCCTCCTCCTCGCCTTCGAGCATCTCTCCTTCCGGCATGGCCATGTCTATAGATTCTTCGATGATGCCGGCCTTGACCAACTCTAGACCTATGGTTTCCGCGGTGTGAGCGGCCGTCGCAAGAACAGAAAGGGTGAAAGAGAAAGACGGGAAGACCCACTCAGTTGCCGCATGGTGCCCGTCAGCTCTGGCAGGCGCACCAGGGTGTTCACGTCCTTCATTATACTGGTGGATGCCTTGAGGCTCCCTTCTATCTTCCTGACAGAGAATGCTTCGTTGACCTGCATCTTCACACTCTCCAGCTGCGCCTTGCTCGTCGTGAGACGGGCGTTCTGCTTCCTGATCCGAATAAGCTCCTTCGCGAAGATCCGCGTTTCTTTGGCGGCCTGCGCTGCCTGGGACGGGGTCCGCTGTGCCCGCCTGGACGCAGCCACGATGAACTGCTTGGTTTTTATCTCAATGGCCTTCAGCTGGTTGATGTCGCGGTCGAGTCTACGGGTGTTGGTCCTGATCAGCGCGTTGCATTTCCTCATCTAAGACACGGCAAGAGCGGAGAGTCAGCGATTGCCCGGACGCGGACAGGGGAGAACGTGCCTGGGCAGCCGGATCAGGCTTGAAGAAAACAGCTCTCAAGGTCTCCATGGCCGAGATCGACGGCCCGAGCAGGGCCGCAGTGCAGACGTTGGAGCCAGGACGGCGTGGTATATGCGGCCTCTAACGACGGCGCGATGTCAGACAGGGGGGATAGACGTGCTGCGTAGTGCCAGCCGACGCCTGCAGCAACTCCGGAGCCAGTGGTGAGTCGAGGCAAAGGTCGTCGTCGTCGTCGTCGTCGTCGTCGTCGCTGAGAGAGAGAGAGAGAGAGAGAGAAGAAAGGCGGGCGGCCACGTGACGGTGGGATGCTGAGTCAGCCTGCCTCTGGGCTTGGCCCGCCGCCTGGCCCGAGCTCCGCCTGGCGGTGCTTCCAGCGCTTTCTGTCGTCCACTCTGAATACTCGTTCACTGTCCACCGACTTCACCACCGACGCCCGCACACCACGCTCCGTCTGCTCTCTTCTTCTCTCGAAAGCCGCACCCCTCCGTCCGTCCGCCCCCGTCCCGTCATCATGGCCGCTACCGAAACACGCGTCCCAGAAAGTAAGTTCTCAGTCTGAGGGGGGAGTGAGGGGATGAAGCAGGACACACAGATTTATATCTCTGGCTTTCACCTCTGCTCACTCGCTAACCCCCCGTGGTTTGAGATGCTAACGATGGTCCGTCTGGTTAGTCAAGTGGTTCCAGCGCTCGTCAGACAGCGATGCCGAGAGGAATTACATTGACATCCTCATCGTTGCCCCCGACCTTGGACCCGATCCAGCCAGCAAGAGCGCGGAGCCGGCTACCGTAAAGATCACTCCCACCCACGTAACATTCTCCGGATACTCCACGACAAAGAAGGTCAACTACCACGTGGAGATGGAATTGTTCCGCGAGGTCGACCCCGAGAAATCAACGTACAAGATCGCCGAGGGCAGCCCCGAGGTCCACGTCGTCCTGAGGAAGAAGGATCTCGATGCCAAGTACTGGAAGCAGCTCCTCAAGGCTGGAAAGGTTCACTACGTGCGAACCAACTTCGCTCCGGTAGGTCGACTTCCCCTGGACAAGCTCGTCGGTGCCCTCCCACTGTTCCAGTCTGTTTCTAACCGGTAGCGATTTTGCGGCTTAGGGCGCCTATGTCGACGAGGATGAACAGGAGGAGGCGCAGGAAGAGGCCGCTGGGATGGACCAGCTCGACTTCTCCAAACTGGGAGGTGATATGGGCGGCATGCCGGGAATGGAAGGCCTGCAGGGAATGATGCCAGGCATGGAAGGTCTCCAGGGAATGGGTGGCATGCCAGGAATGGCCGCGATGGGTGGTGATGACGCCGGCATGGTATGCAACTCTCTATCTCCATGGGCGCCACTCTCGTGCTAACTTGTAATTCTTAGGACGACGAGGACGAGGAAGACATGCCTGAGCTCGAAGGCGAAGAAAAGGCCGCTGCACCTTCGTCCACCAGCAAACCAAAGATTGAAGAACTCCCCTAGACTATGCCACGACCCTCCCTCCCCTGTTGTCTCGCGTAAGTGGATCCGGAGAGACGGTGAATTGCGAGGTTGGTGCATCGCCCAGAATACCATGTGGTGCGCAGTGTTTCTCAAGTCAGAGCACTAAGGTCCGATAAATCGCTAGTCGGTCAGGTACATTACATATATCCATCAGATCAATACGACATGACCATGTTCCCTTCTCCTCTACGCGTGAAACCTAATTTTGGGATGCGGGAAGACCAGAATAATGTAATTGGCATTGACAGGAGTCGTAAAGCGTAGAGTTCGTATATATTCCCGCCCATATTTATTGCTCATTTATATTTATCTTAGATTTAGCCCTCACCCTCGACCGTGGATGGTTCGCTATTCGATACCTCAGTATCCTCTGGAATAGTGTCCTCTGGAAGCGTATCGTCTGGGATAGGAGCGTCACCCGAGCCCTGCAGCCTAGCCACCCTGTCTTGCTCGGCTTTGTCTCTGAGGGCTTCGGTCTCCTTCCGCATGCTTTCCAAGTTCCATGCGTCCTCGTCTTCCTCATCGTCATCTTCGTCGCTAGACTCGGCCTCGCTGTCTTCCTGGTTTCTCCAGTCTCCGCTCTCGAACATAGCACGACCAGTAGCCTCCTTGGCCTTGCGGGCTTCGTCCTCGGCAGCTTTCTTGTCCAGGCGGTCTTTCTTCCATTTCATAAAGCTCTCTTCCGTTACCGGTGTTAGCTTCCCGGTGAGTTTATGACGCTCGGTCTCAAGGAAATCCTCTAGTGTCAGGGTCTTAAGGGGGGATTTATCCATGAGAGCCTTCTCGGCAGCTCGCTGCTCCTTGGTCTTTAGTATGAATCTATATCTCGGTTAGATCGTGCGACGTAAGAAGAGAACAAAGGATTGACATCGTACCCTGGCGGTAGACTGTGCTTGTACATGCACTTGTCTCCTCCGTTAGGACAGGTCCAGAACCAACCGTATTTCTGGTTTTCGACAGCCTCGATAAAGTACTTGCATACTTTATCCGTGGTGGTCCGGGGGTTCCCGTGTTTGCTCAACACGACGTCTCTGAGCTTGGCTTCGTCCCAATCATCCATCGTATCGTTCTTCTTGGGATCTTGCTCTTCTCGGGTGTCCTGGTAGATGTCCCTCTTCTCTGCCTTGCGCTCGATTGCTAAGTCATGGCTGAACTTGCATTTTCGCCCCTTCTCGCAGTTGCCTTTCTTAAAGAAGACACAGAGAACCGTCTTGGGGTCGACTCCGAAGGGCACTTTCTGCACCTGCACCGGCTTGAATAAGTCTGCCACTTCGCGCTTCGCGAGCTCGGCTGCCGCTTTTTCCTTCTCGCGCTTCTCCTTCTCCATCGCCTTTCGTTTGGCATCTGCGGACTTGTTCGAGGCAGCCTGGGCCTCAAGCTGGGCTATTTGTTTACGGGCGGTCGATCCTTTTTTCTGCGTGGTGTTAACTATCGAGCAGTCAAGGTTTCTGAGAATGTGACTATTCGGATCACACACTCACGTTTTTCATTCCAAAGGTCTGATATCACCCGGTTAGTCGCATACTCCTGCCCATGAAGACGATACAGAGAACGCACCTTATCCTCCACGGAAGCCTTAGCCTTTTTAGGCTGGTCAGCCTTCTTCGGAGCCATCTTCTATGTGACTGTAAAAGATATACCGCGCGTGTGTATAAGAAGAGAACAAGCCGGCGGGCCTGTGCCGCAGACGGGACTGGTGAAAGTGCACACGGCGAGCAAGGCTATAAAAAGAGCGTCCCGAGCCCCCCAACTACGCCCGTGTCTAACAAAGATTCCGGCCCTTGTCGACGCTGCAGCCACCTCGAACGACTTGTTATATTAGCGAAGTTTCTCGAGACCGGCGAGTTTTAGTGGGGATGAAAATGTATAAGGCGGGATCCGCTGAGTCAGCGCGGTGGCGGTAGAGTTAAGCGCGTGGCCGTAGTCGCGCCAAATCGAGGCCGAAGGACAACGTCGTGAGAGCCCAGGGACCGACCCGACCCGACTGTTCGCTCTCTATCTACACGTCGAGGCTGACTGGGTTTGCCATTGGTATGCTTCAATCCCCCGAACGAGTGTACAGGCTAACATGGCCTGCAGGACTCCTTCAGCACTACCACTGGTCTACTCGCGTTCTGTTCACTTGCGGACAATACTCAGACACGATGATATCAGATAGCGAGCTATACCAGCTTGCCATATTCCTCGGATCATGCGCAATGCTGCTCATCGTTCTCTACCACTTCCTAGAGATAAATTCAACACCCTCAGAAACGATCTCCGCAACGGTCTTCGATACGGCGGGCCTGGCTAAGGCCACTGAATCATCACAAGGGACGACACAGACTACTGGCAAATCTGCAGGCAGGTAGCTCTACCGCCAAGAAGACCTAGACTTATGCTGCCGTTACAATGTTACAGGGATGGTTAGGCCGAGGATTGTCAACAATTAACAATGTATTAAGTCACAGATGGTGACGGCTAATAGAAGGCCAATTTGAAGGACGCTGGAATGCCGTCGGGTCCGCGGCCCCTGGTGAATGGCATAATACCGAGTCTACGCGCCCTGCTACAGACGGCGTTTTCACTTCAGTTTCGTTACTCGTTGATAACGAGCTGAGAGCCATCTCCAATAAATATATTAAAGTGCTGAACGCTTGACCAGTCTTGTCCTGCCTTCGCCACGCTTGTAATTCCCTGTTATAAATGGCACTGATTTCCACTCAGTAAACATCAATTACGTGAACGTCACGTACAATACTCGCGGCTCCGTGGTGTAGGTTTCGGTGCGGGCACAATCCTATAAACAGTTTCCGACGCAACCACAGTGCTCTGCCGTTCATCGTTCATTAATATACATCCACTGGGGCCTAACCCTACCCCTGCCATCTCCTTCATCGTCTCCTGCGATCTGAATATTTGCAGGGCGCTTTCCCTGTCGCTTTCATAGCCATGGTTCTTGTTAAAATCGCGTATCGGACGCCATGTAGTTGGTAATATGATATAAGGCCGCACGCCATCAGTTGTTGCCCTTGCAATCAATATACGGCCTTCTTCGTCGTACAGACATGAGTCCGGATTTAGAGAAGGATGACCTAGATGAGTAGAAAAGAGAAAATATTCTAGTAACTAGGATATAACGATTGGTTGGTTGAACTTTCCAGTCTCACCAGAGGATATGTTTCTGGGTCCATCACCCAATTCCCAGGCCAGCGGACTCACGTGTGCTCTGTCTAGATGCTCCACGAGTGCCTTTTGAGTGAATGCTCGCTTTGCTGAATCACAGCCTATCCACCTGCAGGGTACAGGCTCCTCATCAGGCCGGCCGTGCAGTTTCAAGACGTGTTTTCGATAGATATCGAAATTATGTAGCTTCGCCCCACAACTATCATAGTGGCACTCATATATTTGGCATTTTCTATCGGCTTGTCCGGGCGCATTGATGGTGACTTGAACGTGCGGCTTTGGAACAGGCTTGGGCTTATTCTTCGCGCCAGGCGGACGGCCTGCCTTGCGTCTTGTAGGTAGTGATGTTGGAAAAGAGGATGGCGGCGCCATGGAACCTGACTGAGTAATGGTCTCGGCCGTCAAGTGAGGACGTTGCTGCGACTGTTGGAGAGAGAGGTCAGATGTGCTCGTCGTTGCTCCAGGAAAATGTGCCAACTCGGAGCCGCTAGTTGGGTCATGTGACGCAGGCTTCTCGCGCTCACGTGAGCCAAGCCTCGGCTGGGTGACGATGGGCATCGAAGCAGACACTGTTGGCGCAGGAGGGCCGCCGGGGTCGACAAGGTCCCAGCGGAAGGTCTCAAAATCGGACGTAAAGTCTACATATTGGAACCTCTCTTTCAGCTTCAGTAAGTGATGGTTGAGTGGGCGTTCTGTGGGATGACGCCCGGCAGCAATCAAGATATCTCTGGCGATAGTACGGGGATCGTAGTAAGACCTTTTGAGTGCTTTGGCTTTGTTCACAGGCTTCACAATCCCTGAATAGCGGCGGAGCTCCTCCCTCCTACCCGGAGGCGGTGGTTCAGGATGTTGAAATCTAGCCAACTCGATAGCATCGTCGCTGTCCTCGTCTTCTCTTCCCTGGGCGGGTCTAGGCGACACGGGGGGGATTGCAGGCGGCGGCATCAGGGCGCGGGTTTGTTGAGCGTTAGTATTGCTTGATAGGGGTTGTGCTGCAGAAACATCCGTTGGAAGATCTAGAGAAGGACCGTCAAGTGAGGTATCCATCGGGTCTTCAATTGTCACTTTGACTTGATTTTGTTGCTCGATCTGGCTTGGTCTCTCGGCCTGACCTGACTGCACGGGTTGTTTTAGTTGATCGACTTGGTATGACCGCTCGGCCGAACTTGATTGCTCGGTATGTACCACGTCTTCCTCATCTTCCTCATCATCAGTGAGATCCTGAGAAAGATCCACGAGTTCGGCAAATGTTCGCTTCCGTGCCAACGCCTCCTTAGAATTCGCCAGCGGCTCGCGAGGTTGTGGTGCCGGTGAAGCAGAAATTGAGGTCCGCCGTTGAGCGGCGCTCTTAGTGCGCCGGTTTAGATGAAGTAGGTTGAGAAACTTCTGACGCTGTTCATCTCTTGATAATGGGGTAGTTACTTTTGAGCTTTGAGGAAGGGTTGTCCCCTTCGCCTGGACGACAGCTCCTACCGGAGGAGATGTGGAAACAAAAGAAGATACAGGTAAGCTTGACTGTGGAGGAGATGTGGAAACAAAGGAAGATACAGGTAAGCTTGACTGTGGAGGTTGCATTGAGGCTTGCCTCGCTTCAGGCTTAGGCTTCCCATCACCCAGATCAGGGAATGCTTGCAAAAGATGCTTCGCGAAGTTGACCTTGTTTAATGTATATCCACTGCCCTCAAGCTTTTGGCATAGCTGAATATAACTCAAGTTCTGTTCAATCAAACCTAACACGAAGTCGGAACTGATCTCCTGGTTGCCTGGAAGTGAAGCAATATACTCACACGCCGATTGCGCCAATACACGACGTTTGTGTTCTGGCCAAAAGGATACTGCTGCCTTGTCCTTTGACTGTTTCTCCGCCGCTGATGTCTGGGGTGGTGGTGGATGGGTAGCTGGGTTTGCTGTAGGATTTTGTGTCTGTGTCGCTGGAGTGTCGTCTGCGGAGAGAGTCTGATTGGGAACAGAGGACGCTGGTGTCATTTCAGCATGTCCAACCTTGGTGAAATTCTCCAGAAGACTCAGACGCTGCTCTTCAACGCTTAAAGATGTATACTCTCGGGGAGCAGTTAGCTGGGGGTCAACAGGCAGTGGTTGGGTGTCCGCCTGCAGAGATCTCTCAGCTTGTTCATTTGTTGCTTTTGCCTTAGGCTTCCGTTTTCGTTTTGGTTTGGAGGGCCCGGCTTGAGCAGTGCTTTGGAGGTCACTGTTGCTCGCTGCAACTAATGAGCTGGTGTTCGGGGTGCCCTCAGATACGTGCACTGGATTTTCTGAGTTTTCGATTGATACCTTCTTAGGCGCTCGTTTGGCTGATGCGCGTCTCTTGGTCGGCTTTAGAGTTGACGGTTGCATCGTATCGGCGTTTAACGTCGGCTGCTGTGGAATTGCTGAGCTTGATGGGGCATTTGGAGCATTGTCTACAAAAGTCTGTTGAGATACGTCTGCTTTACTCTGTACGTTCATCGATGTGAGCATGGCGTTGGCCAAGAAGTATAGGAGATGTTGATTTAACGAACCAGGTTTGCTGCCAGCAAGGTTTGAAAAGCTTCTGGATCCTTTTTCCGCAATTCATCAAGCATTTTTTGCATCTGACTGGCCGCACTTTCAACACTAGTGGCTATTCCCTGAGTGGTAGTATTTTCTTCAGAGGTAGCTGGTATAGTGGTCGATTTTCGCTTTTTAGTCTTCTTTGGTGTATCGTCCTTCGATGTGCTTTTCCGTGGTGCCTTTTTTAGAGTCTTTGACTTTCTAGGGAGCTATTGTTATTTCTTTGATCATTTGAACGTTATATGAAGTCATATATTCAAACTTACTTTGTAGGAGGCGCTTGCGCTGTGGTGGCAGCCTCTGGAGGAGTCATGGCAGGGGCTGCTGATTGAGTAGGTTCATTATGTGTAACTACTTGCGGAGATTCCGCATGAGCTACTATAGGAGTTGGCGGAAGAGATGGTTGCTCTGTCGCCGCTTCAGTGGTTGCCTGAACAGGGGTTGCACCCGCGGTTGAGGTTGAGTTAAATTGCCGGTAATATGGGTTGTATATGTTCGTTGGGTCAACAAATCTAGGAAGAGGTGTTTGGGTATTCGATTCAGTTACCGTTGGAGAGGGCTCTGCCGAATGTGTCCGGTCCGCTTGGTTATGATCTAACGACATTGTAGATTGTATACGAGTGATGGGTATTGTGGGCTGAGCATCAGTAGAATTTGCTTGATTTGCTGGATAGTTTTGGGTTGGAGCGGCCTGTGGTCGAGAATTGTTCATATTTCTAACCTGTTGCTGGGGTAGTGATGGAGAAGGAGAAGATGCTACCGGAGTTTCGTAAATACGGTGTTGAGGTGGTAATGGATCTGTGCTGCGAGCAGCTACTGTATTTGAGGCTGAGATATGCTCCTTCTCTTTATACTGATTTGAATTTGATATCAAATAAGTGTTTGGCGTAGATGAATTCTGGTTGTAGTTGCGCTGCGACGCAGAGGAGAGAGCGGCCATCGCCGTAGCAGCAACAGTCCGAGGATTTTGCGCGGAGTCGGGGTTATGGAGTACCGTCCTTGACTGGTGGACTCGTGAAGCCATATTAGGAGAAGCGGTCCTCGCATATGCTTGTGAGTGGGAAGAGGTAGTCGCATACTGCGTGTTGGCGGGGACGTTGTTCCGCTGCCGTACCCCATTATTCGACGCGCCTCCTATAGCGGAGGACGTGCTCCCCATAGTCTGTGCGCCGACCATGTTTGGACTGCCCCCGAGATTCGACGTGCCTCTCATACTCGACGTGTTGCCCATAGTTGGAGTTCCACCCGTACCGGAATTCCCCCCCATGTTCGAATTGCCTCCCATATCGGACGCGTTTCCGATGTTATTTGTGGTTCCAGCACCTGGTGTGTTATCCATACTCGACGTGTCTCCCATATTCGACGTAGACCCGACTCCGTAGGCGTTGGTTCCTTGCATCTTCGTATGTTGCGAAGTTTGCGCCGGATTTAAAAAATTATTGTACTGACGCGCCGAAGTAACAGTCTGATACAGACTCGAAGCGTGGTATGATGACGGTTGGCGCTGATAGTTGATAGGCTGCTGGTTTAGAGTACCGTTTGACATCCAATAATTGCCTCCCCTAGCATCCTGCCCGTTGGAAGTCTGCTTCCCAGGAACGTCATGTCTGCTCCATTGCGCGTCTCGCTGCCCATACTGCTGGTTATTGTTTTGGAGGGCCGTTTCTGCCGACTTGGGTATTGGTGAAGAAGTATAGGAAGACTGGTTCTGTTCTCGAGCATCCGAGTTCGAGTAATTCCCGTAGCCAAACCCGTTGTAGGCCATATCTATCGTGTCATCCAACTAGGCGACGGCCACGGCCACTAGTTGCGTGCCATGTATCTCTGAACACGTATGCCCCTTGCAGCCTGTACAATTTTCGCAGTCCTCCCAGGCGCGCGCGAGAGGGGGCGATCAGACCGGGACCAGGAGCCGGGCAGGTGATGACGGCAAAGTAAAGCGCAAGCGGTCGCGTTGTCGCAGCGTTATAGCGCCTTCAACAGGCAGTTCTATTCTCCTCCGTCAGGCTCTTCTCTCGCTGCCGGGAACTCGCTCGTCTTCACGGCCTGATTCCTTTCCGCTTCTTTTGTCCTCGACGTTGGCGGAAAGCTCTGCTGAGTCATCACCAGACGCGGCCAAACCCTAAGCCGCGCTAAGAACAGGCGCAGGTCAGCTGACCCACAGTCTTTCGCCTGGACAATTTTTGGTGCGAGAAAACGAATTTCAAACCACTGGAAGAAACCTCGAAAGGCCGCCCGTCGACCATCCCGATCAGTCAACACTCCCTCGGTGCCAGGTCACATTCTACGACTCGATCTGTTACGATGGCTAAGGTCAACACAGGTACGTGCGATGCTCTGGTCGGCTGCGTGCCGTTGGCTGGTAGCAGTTGGCAGCTCAGCTTTGTTTCGACGCAGCCGAAATGGAGGTAGCGAATCGAAGATACTGACCATGTGCTATAGCAATTGCCTGCTCGCGACGGAAGTCGCGCAAGGCGCACTTCAGCGCTCCCTCTAGCGAGCGCAGAACCATCATGAGCGCTCCTTTGAGCAAGGAACTCCGCGAGAAGCACAACGTACGTACTTATCGATCTACCACGCAATCTACTACACAAACACCATCAAGGAGCTGCAAACGGAATGAAAAGAGAACAACTATTATAGTGAAGCAATATCTAGGAAACAGTGTGACTGAGTGCATTTCTAGGTTCGATCGATACCCATTCGCAAGGACGACGAGGTCACCATTGTCCGAGGAACCAACAAGGGCCGTGAGGGAAAGATCACCTCCGTTTACCGTCTTAAATACGTCGTCCACGTTGAGCGTGTCAGCCGAGAGAAGTCGAACGGCCAGTCCGTCCCAATCGGAATTCACCCATCCAAGGTCGTCATTACCAAACTAAAGCTCGACAAGGACCGTGAGAGCATTCTTGAGAGAATTGGTGGCGGCCGCACTGCCAGAGCCTCTGCCTCGAAGTCTTCTTAGAATGCTCGGTGTAGGATGGGAAGGTAATTGCTTTGGGTGTCTAAATGGTTAGGAGCGGAAACAAACAAAATACAGAGAAACAACACAAGCCGGATGAAAGCAATCAGTGTCACCATATTCGAGATCTCCCCAATCCACAGTTGATATGGACTTTGTCTGGAGGTTCTCGCTGCCAGCCATTCTGTTTTAATAACTGCGTCAGGTTCCTAGTGGTCCTGGGTTCGTTTGGGCGTCACATCTTGAATGTTTCCTCTTTGCAACGCCTTTCCCTTTTCAAAGCTCGATGGGCTAGCAAGTATAAAGCCTTAATCCAGCTTGTTTCATGATATGAAATGCCAATACTCTACATGGTTTTCTCCAACCCACTAGTCTCCTTTTTCTAGAGTATTTGCTCAAAAGACTCCTTCTCTTTTACCTCCGCCTGTTTTATCTTCTCGCCAATCTACCTCTGTGGTTGTCGAGATAAACGTCAGGCAAATAGTAAGAACGTTCTTCGGTGCCCTCTGCAGCAATGTATGAGGAGCACAGTTGGACAGCACTGCCTGCAGACTTGTCCGGAGTTCAATGATGGTAACGAGTTTGATGGCGGTGTACATAAGCGCTTGTCGCTGTCTCTAGAACTTCGAGAACGGGCAATTCCCGCCTGATGTTGATATTGATAAATGCTATGGTTATATATGTATAAGGACTTCCCATATAAACAACATCGATAAACGATTAGATGCTGTACGAAATGCCAGAAATAGCCAACGTCAAAGTAGCGAACAAACGAAACTGGAAAAAGGTGAAGAGGTAGATGTCTTGACTGTTCACGATCTTACTCCTCATGGTGGCCTCCCCCACGCGCAATGCAACGTCCCCACGCAGGAAGGCCACAACCTATGCCGACAAACAGATAGATCAGAAATAGAACCACGACCACCAGCAGGACCATTACTTTGGTATTCTTCCACCACATTCGTCGCCGCAGGTCTCGGCTACGAACTCTGAAATCCCTCGCGCTGCTGCCCAGCCTATCAGTCTTATCAATCAGCGTGTCGATACGCTCGCCTCTCTCCAGAACACGCTCGATATTCTCAGTCATAATATCTCGCACATTGTCAATTTCTTTTCTAGCCGAGGCAAGCGAGTCAGCTGGAGGCGTCGTGTTGAACGTGTGTAGCAGGCCGCGAAGGTCATTATTAAACGCCGCGCACCCATATGCCGGCAACGAAGAGTAATCGGTGTTTTCTGGGCTATAGCTCGCCAAAAACTTCCTCTTCATTTCGAGTAGGAAGGCGAATGGAATGCGACGGCCTTGCTCGGCCGTAGCAACGACCAGGTAGCTTAACGCTGAGTGTGAGTCGGGAGTCTGGCCATTCCCTTGCGCCGACGAGGCACTAGGCGAATCTGCGATGTAGTGAATGAACAGTCGGTCATGGGTGTAGGTGAGTTTCTGTGGAGAGTCGTGAGAGATTTTAGGGAGTATTATGGATGCCAGCGAGGAGGCGGAGGTAGATGACGTTCCAGGCACCGAGTGCTCCGTGAGAATCGTGGTCCTGTGAGCAATACAGGCACTAGAGCGATTTATATCAGCTAGACTTCAAGCCAGAATAGATCTGTAGCAGATTCTTACTAAAGCAGCGGGTTTGAAGTCCTCGATGACGATGCCATGGCCGGTGGTAGTTATGAGACTGTGCTGAACGACGACGGAGAAATAGGTCGATGTGGTGCGCGGAAGCGCCAAAACCCAGCTTTAAAAATCAGTCGTCCACTTGCTGCTCGGATGTGAGTTTGGACTCCGTGTACGACGGTGAAGCTTGGGGATGGGGGGTTGTATGCAGTTCAGTCCAGGCTGATGGAATGCGAGTAGTCCAAGTTGCATGGGTCAGCTAGGGCTTGGCACGTCCCGGCCGCGATCATCCCAGCCCCGGGGTCTTGGTTGGGACCGACTGCCCCATGTCTACGGCAGCAGTCAGAAGAGCATTTGATTGTATGACCGGATCAAGATGTTTGGATTCTGGTACGACCTATATACAGCTCGGCTACGCTTGTCTAGGAGTGTTGCATTACACAGAACTCGCTCTGAAGCTAGGCGAGGCGGAGTTCTCTTCCTCGCTCAGGGGCTCGTTCTTTGGCTCAAAAGCCGTCTGCAGTCTCCTGTCGCTGCCCTTGCGAGGAGACTCTTCCTGGGCACCGTGAGTGTCTACGCTATGCCTTGGGCTGTTGGTAGATGCGGTGGCCCTTCGGGAGGTGGCCGGACGGTTCTTCTCTCTTCGCCCAGGGGCATGACGGAGGTCCTTGACCTCGTTCAACACATCCCGGAAACTCTCTTCCAGAGTCTTCATCCTTGCCAGTACCAGTCGGCTAAGCATGTCCCTATTGTCATTTCCTCGGTCCTGTGGAATACCTCCCATGGCATACGCCATCTGCGTGGTAAAACTTCCAGGGACACCGCCTACAAACCCTCCACCAAGGGCCTCGTTATCACCAATGTCTGAGCCCAGGCCCATGGTAAGTGGTACCGGACGGCGCTGACGGCGAGGAATGTGGTTTAGAGACCAATGTATGCCGTTGTCAGGAACAGAAAGCGCCCCTGTTGTGGCCTGAGGGACCGGACGGGGTCGCGTGGCAATTGGCTGTGGTGGCACTCTCAGGCTACTAGTCGGGCGCCGTCGATTTGGTGTCGCCGTGCCAGTCTTGGATCTGCCGTTTTTCGGGGAGGACGAGGACTTACTAGCATTTATACACTGCGCCGCGTCTAGGCCCGAAGGGTTATAGAGGATCGTTGCGGCAGATGGGTTCCTTGAGTGATGACGCCGAGGTGTCCTTGGAGCACGCGTAGGACTGTTCTTCCTTGAAAAACGTCGGGATGTAGATGGTCTTGAGATAGTTGGTGGAGATTCTGCAGAGCTTGCAAGGCCAGTATCTGCGGGAAAGGAAACCTCATGGATCCTTTTAGGGTCTGGTGATTCTCTATCCTCAGTGGTGTCGCCAGCATTTCCCTCGCTGCTCAGCTCATCATCACCTTGCACTTCAATATCCGTCTGGGTAGGCATAATGACGACCCTTTGAGGAAATATGTACGGCTTGAGCGGCGCTGTGTCATCATCCGGGTTGTCAAATGCAGGATTTATGAATTCTTCTGGGTCGGAGGCAAATGATCGGGTTGTTTCCGTAAAATCACGTCCGCTCAATCCTCGATTCCGCCGTCGGCGGGATGTACCAGGCCACAGACGTCTGGATTCCAGGTCTTCAACGACTTTTTGGTCTTGGTCTTCAGGTGGAGCTCTGGAGCCTCCATCCCCGATATTTTGCATCCAGTCACTAACGTTAGTGGCTGATACACGCTGTCGGGCTCTGGTCCTCAGGGTTTCCCGATGCGTGGAGGTCTCATTATGGCGGTCGAAAACTTGGTCTAGAGCCCTATCCTTTTGATAGGTAGCAACTGATGGCTCTCTCACACGAAACTTGTTCCGGGGAGCGAAAGGCTCGAAGGATCGGTCTCCATCACCAGAGGGCCTCAAGGGGCTGAACCGACCCCTGACAAGATCCGTTGGCTCAAAGCTTGCGGTCCTCAAAACCGTGCGTTCATAAAGGTAAATGCTAAACAAAATTGGAAAATGGGTGACTTTTATAACAGTGCGGTTTAGTTTCAGGAAGGTCTGGAATGTCATGACGAATCTCAGAGGGGTAATTGCCCATGCCAACACGTTCGTGGGCGCCACATAGGAAAACAAGGCATCCGATTTGACCATAGAAATGGTATTCACGGCAAAAAGAAACTGATGTTCCTCATGAGCATTCTTGACAATTGCCATGAAGGAGTTGGTGAGAACGGTGATGAGGATTGTGACGACGAGGAATTGGCACATGAACAAAAACATGGTGAGTATTATTTTCCCAAGAAGGTTGTATCTGTCCCATAGGCTCCAGGCCGCAGGGGTGAAACCCATAACCATTTGAAAAAGAGCATATGCAACCGAGCTGGGGGACGCATCGGCACCTCCAAACGAGAAGGTGAAGGCCACAAAAAAGCCACTGCAGGCTATGATAATGAGGATAAGGACCGCGATGAGATCCGCGGCCATCATCCGAAATGCGATTAAGATCTGAGAAAAGTATCGGTAATGATCTAAAACGGAGAACAGGCGTGGGAACAAAAGCACGGCGTTTGCAGCTAGTGCATCATATGCGAGACCTGCAGCATAGGGTTTCTGGTCTCGGGGTAGGATCGCGCCGTACAGCCGCAATACATAATAGACAAGGAGTAAGAGCAGGATACCGACGTCGAACACGTTCCAAAAACTCATCAAATAGAGACTGAAGCCTTGCTCGTTGAAGCCGACGATCTCGTCCAGCATGAAACCAGCGCTCCAGAACCAAAAGAGCACCTCTAACGCCGTAAGATCCAAGGGCCTCTGTTGAAGCAGAGTGAGGAACAGACATAACAAGATCGCGTAGGAGAGCGTGGATAGCAGCTGACGGTACCTGGGCACACGTAACCTAGATAGTTTGAATAGAGAGGCGTCTTTAGGATTATAGAGGGTCACCGTCCGGCGCGTGATAGCGATATGCGCATTGCCGCCAGCAATAGGAGCAGGCCCGGAAGTGTCAGTAGCACCGTAGATGCCAGTTTGACGGGGAGTATTCCGGGCAGGCAGTCGGTGCCAGGTATCTGCTGCGGAGTAGAAGACAATAGTGCCGGCCCATAATGCCTCCAATTGTTGAACTACGAGCGGATGCGCCAGAAACCGTTTGGCCTGGGCCCTGATAGCAATCTCTAGGCACGAGATTCGGACATCCTTGAGGAGAATTCGAGCGCGCTGGCTATGCTGCAACGAGGGGCCAGTCGAGGCACCAGTTGACGGCTTGGACGTCATTCCCTGAAGAGGGTGAAAATCATAGGACAACGCGTCTATCAAACTTCGTATGGAGTATTCCTTGAGCAGCTTGATCGCCAGCAGCTCACAGACCATCACCCTCGTCCGGCTAGCACCACTAATCCCGGGGTTTGAGGCGGCTTCTTTGTCAAACTGGAGACAATTGACCATCAAAGCAAAGAGGGTGGCTCTGGAGAGATGTCTCGTGTGAATTATTTGCTGGATGGGCTTCAGCAGGAACTGCGACACCTGGGGCGATCGAAGCTGCTCCCACGTCAATGTGGTCTCGCACCGTGAGCTTACAAGTAAACGGAGGTCGTGTGTGAGCTGATACGCAGGCAGGGAATCTAGATGCAACCGCGGTCCGCGTTAACTCATGTCGAAATGGATTTTTTATTTTCATTTTTCATTCGCAGATGCAGCCCTACCAAGATGAGGAGCGGAGAATAAGGGCAACAGGGGAGCCTGTAATTCGCTGTCCGGCGCATCTTCGACGTCTTCCTCTTCGACGTCGTAGTCCTCGACGTCTTCATCCGACACAAGCTCCGGCTCACCAGCCTCAGAGGCACGGAGAGTGTTCTGCGCCTGCTCGATAGATCCAGGCGACGAGAACAGACTCTGCTTCTCACTCCGCTTCGGTCTAAATAACGAAGAGAACATGTTGAGAAGGTAGGTAGGTAGGTAGGTAGGTAGGTAGTCTACTCAGCTCCGTCCGTCGAGAGAGAGTTCTGTATTGCCTTCTTCCCCAGACGACTCCGCGACACGGTCTCCCGGGGACGGTTTGAATCGTAGAAGATTCAACTCAAGCTCCCCGAGAGCCAACGATGCCGCAGATGGGAGTGAATGACGCCATTATGAACGCGAGATCGATAAAAACGACGAGAATCAGAAAAACAAATCAAAAAACCGCCCCGGAACCAAGTCGCTGACCAAAGGAAGAAGGGCAAGGAACTGCACTGAGCCCGTCGATATACCGGCCAGCTTGCTGTGATAGCTGGAACTTCCTTGATTTTGCCCGTTGCGCATCCCTGGCCCCCGGCCGGAGCTGCATATCACATGATGGCGACGATAAGAGACGCGATGCAATGCGAGGTTGATCCCTGCGTGCAGAGTCGAGCCAGCGGCCTTCCAGCGAAACGATGGCCGTTTGACACCGGCGTGGAGCAGGGATGCGGTGTCAACGCTCTCTCGGCTCAGAAGCAGCAGTGCGGCCCCGAGAATCCATCAACCTCCTCGCTTGGTGGCTGCTCATCTCCAAAGTTCGGTAGGTACCTACGACTACGGTGGGTGCACGGGGTTATTACCCTCTTCTCGAGGACAGGCCACTAGACTAGGCGCTGCCCGTTGACTGAGTGACTCGCCATAAGGCTAGAGTGGTTGGGAGACTTCTCTTCGCTTTCGCAACGGAGAACGTGCCCGAGACAGATGGTCGAGACCGTTTGCTATCTTCCCGTTAGCGAATGACCGCGACCGATAGCAGTGCACCTAAGCCCACTAGACTCGGATAACAGCCCACACATCGCCGGCTGGTCGTCGTCGGCTACGATCTGGGCCCCGATGAGGATAACTCAGCTCCGGCCAGCGCCGACGCGGGCAAAGAGACGGGACCCGACGACTGTTATGCCACGGGAGACGATACGGATCCCGCCTCTCCAGGATTTCTGCAGTGGAATAATGAATTCCATGATATCCCACGCATATGCAGGAGGAAACACGAAAAGAAGACTGTTTCAACGTATATGCAGGAGACTTTTCATCTCTACCTGCAGAGTCGAGACCGATAACGGCGCTAACTGCCTGTTCGTTTGGGGTGAGCGTCTAAGCGAGCCTCCAAGGAAATTAGGGACTAGTGCGTCTACCGGCTAAGGCATTTCGTCTTGGTAGACCAGAATCACGGTGTACGGAGTACGGAGCACGAACAAGCCACTCCATATCCGTACTTGTTTCTATGTACGGAGTACGTGCTTTGATTTCCCTACGGGGGGATATACTTCAGGGGCACAAATAACTATTTTAGAGTTGAGCCGAACCACAGTTCGTCCCTTAACTTCCTGGCTCCAGATCCAAACTCGACTTTCTTCGTGTTGGGTTGTCAACCGTCACTCGCATCGCTAAGGCCTTCTCGATCAGCTCCTGCGCCGGTTGGGCCACAAATGACGAATCTAGCGCTCTAGCTAGACGTCAACTTTCTCCCTTCCCCCCCCGGCTAACACGCCGCGGCCGTTCAACACGCCGCTTAATTTAGCACTTTAGTAGGCCGTTG
This sequence comes from Onygena corvina, assembly GCA_000812245.1. Classification (NCBI taxonomy): domain Eukaryota; kingdom Fungi; phylum Ascomycota; class Eurotiomycetes; order Onygenales; family Onygenaceae; genus Onygena; species Onygena corvina. The sequence continues at coordinate 36,473 of JWPT01000190.1, forward strand.
GTGGGTACGCAACAGCGTCTTAGTCAACACGCAGGCAAGCGACCAATGCCCTCGGGACGTTCCGTTAAGGGATTGGGCTCATGAAAGCGACCGAGCACCGCGAGCAAGGATAGATATATCGAGATGGCTAGACAGCGCCGGAGTTGTTCGCGCGTGGTGTTATCAAACCCTGATGATCTCTTGTTCAAACTCAAGTTCGGGAGTTCGCTTGAGCCATCGGTATCTCCGAGAGGCAACTCGAAGTCTCGACACGAGGAAGCCTCCGTTCTGTGACCGCCAGGCCGAACTCTCTCTTCTCGATCTCTAACCGATCGTCCTGCGCCGGCGTTGCGCCACTGTGGAAATTAAGATTACCCCATACCCGACTCGAGATCTATGTTTATCAACAAAATCCAACAACTCGAGAGATGCTTACCCACTTTTCTCATTCGTTATATTGACATGGTTTCCCCGGAACTACTATAATTCGATCCTGTTATTATTCTCGTTCTGCTCTTACGCCTGCGTCGTCAAGCCTCCCACTATATCGACCACCGCCATCTTCCGAGGCAATACTAAGCGTGTACTGCTCTGCGGAGTGGCCGCAGACCATCCTCTGAAAGATGGTGGCTCTCGACGACAAGCTGGTGCTTGGTCGCAAGATAGACCGTACTGCGCTACTGGTATGTGAGAATTCACTATCTGAACCGCGACCTCTTACTCAACTCTCCTCCTACAGGTATCAGTCTGGACAGGATTTGGGATTGCGACGTTACTGCTGATAAGCCGCTTCGTCATTCGAATACACCTGCACCGTCGACTCTTCTGGGACGATATTCTCGCCGGACTCGCCTATGTTTTCCTTCTCGCCCACAATGTGCTCGCAACCTTGGCCGTTCCAACAGTCTACGAATTGCTCACTCTATCCGAAATGAATAAAACCTTGTTCTCTCCTGGTGTCCTCGACTCCGTTGACAAGCTAGCAAGGCTTGTATTTTCAAGCAACATGGTGTTTCGGTTTTGTATCTACTCCGTCAAAGCAAGTTTACTTGCACTGCTTTGGCGGCTATTCCGTAGTCTACCGGCCTTCCGGCGGGCCTGGTGGGCGATCTCCTTTATCACGGTGATAGGGTTCCTACTCTCAATAATCCTCCCTCCGGTAGCCTGCCCTACCGTGAGTGCAAGTAAGCAACAACCCTTCGCAACGTCTTCTTGCCACTTCAGCAATGACCCCTTGGGCTTACAATATACTTTATAGTCCACTGCATATCCGAAAAGAACTTCAGGCTCGAGGCCGCAAGCATGTATGTCACGACCATCAGCGATGTTGTCACGGATATTTTCAGTATGAACTTCCCTTTGCCATCCTCAAATCGAAAGATGCATCAAAATCTAATATTGCATATAGTAATGGCCGTACCCGTCGCATTCGTGCTCAAGTCCTCTCTTCCCACTGCTCAGAAGCTGGGACTGGTTGGCCTCTTCCTGATGGGGTTAACAGTGGTCGTCATGTCGATTCTCCGCAACCTCGAGACCGATGGCAAATTGAAACATCCTCCTCCCTCCTGGCTGTTGTTCTGGAGCGCCATGGAAGCTACTGTCGCGGTGATGGTGTCGTGCTTTGCCTCCTACAAGTCTCTCTTTTCGAGTCGCCGGCCGACCACTACCTACCATTACCAGTCTGGGTACACGGCATCCGTTGCAGTGTCAAGCAGGCTGGCGCACATAAAGGATTGGCCTGACACAGAGTCCAAGGAGGAGATAATGCACCAGACAGAGTTCGAAGTCACATACGAGTTGGCTACAGTTCCCGAAGCGCCGGCGCAGGAACATCGGCCGGACTGGGCGGCCAACCCACAATGACGATACCCTACAATAACTATACGCATCAGCGTTGTAATGAACACCACTGCGCCGTCCTCGCCGTCGACCTTAGCCTTGACCGCGCAACGTCCGTTCCTTCCCACCCTTGAGATATAAGTTCCTAGGCCGGCGCAACGACCCAACGATGGAAAATCACTCAAGCGGGGTGCGCCCATACTTTAATCCCGGAAAGCTTTCATTGTTGCTTCGGGCGCATCCATATCATATTACACACTCTACCGTCCCATCGGACTCGCAAATTTTACCACGGCGCTCAGACATCAAGTCAACCGAGCGAGGGTGACACGGCAGGACGGCGCCACCAGGGACGGAATCTCGCTCGTCGAATCAACCGGCCCTTCTTCTATACGGAGACGCACCTATACTTTCCCATATGGCTGAGCCGAGGACTCTGTCGCCCGCCCTGCGCGAGTCACGCGACACCGCCAAGCCCAGGCTTCCTCCGCGCTGCTTAGTCATGCACCGTCCAAGGCAGCGGGAGCTGGAGCTGGAGGCAGCTGGATGCATTTTGGTCTCTCGTCCTCTGGTCAATGCTCATACTGTTAATTGTACAGAGTTCTACATCTACGCACTGTCCATAAGTCTCTCTTCCTTAGTAAACCATCTGCCGTAGACCACGCTGCCCTCGCCAATCAGCGCGCCCGGATCGCGTGGCCCAAGCTCCCGTCCCCGGCGCGGGTCACGTGTGCCGTCTTGCGCGCTTTAACGAGCCTAGCCCGATCGGGCGCTTACCTAACCCTCGCGGCCCGCCCAGAAACACCATGGGACCAGGATATTGTCCGCCGCCTGCAAATTTTTCCTCTCCTTCTCCTCCTCCCCTCTTCCTCTCCCTTTCCCTCTCCTCTCTCTCTCTCAGTATGTCTCGCTCAGTCACTCCTCAATCCCGACTGGAGCAGCTCTGCATCACTCTCTCGCGTCCCCTCCTGTGTGCTGGCTGAGCAGACCAACCATCTTTTTTTTATTTTCTGCATTGCTGAAGCTTGGCTGCCGTGCGTACAGCAACCCTCGCTTCTCACTGGTCCGGACCGTTATATGAAGGAGTGAAACATCAAACCCAGCTGATCTCTTTATCCTCCCTCGGACGACTTCGGTCCCAGCGGCAATCATGCCTGCTGTGCCATCTACCCCCGAACAGAAGGCCTGCAAGCCTCTGGGAACCCCTACACGGGAGCCGACTTTCCCTTCAAGTCCGTCCACCGGCGGCATTGTGGCCTACAACAACGAGCTCCGCGGTGCTCGGATCACCCAGGACGGCATGCTTTTCTGCCCGGCTTCGGTGCAATCTGCCTCGGGAAATGGCCGGTCCGTCTGCCTCGAGCTCGAGGACGGTACTGTCTACAAGGGATACAACTTTGGAGCAGAGAGGAGCATTGCGGGAGAGCTGGTTTTCCAGACCGGGATGGTGGGGTACCCGGAATCCCTGACGGATCCCTCGTACCGGGGCCAGATCCTTGTCATCACATTCCCTCTTGTGGGCAACTACGGCGTGCCCTCCCGTGATAGTGTCGATGAGCTCTTGAAGGAATTGCCAAAGCACTTTGAGTCCAGCCAGATCCACGTTGCTGGCCTGGTGGTCGCCAGCTACTGCGGCGAGGACTACTCCCACTTTTTGGCGGAAAGCTCTCTCGGCCAATGGCTGCAGGAGCAAAATGTTCCTGCCATCCATGGAGTTGACACTCGTGCCTTGACGAAGCGGATTCGGGAGAAAGGAAGCATGCTTGGACGAATGCTTCTCAAGAAAAAAGACGTTCAGGCCACGAAGGAACAGCCGTCAGAGGACTGGAGGGTTAGTTACGAAGAGATAGAATGGGTAGATCCAAACAAACGGAATTTGGTCGATGATGGTGAGATAAAGCCCTCATCCAGTAGCAGTAATCTTTTTTATTTTTTTGCATTTCACGGAACCGGGGCGGGGCTAATTGGAGAGGTATACAGTGTCGATCAAGGAACCGAAACTCTACACTCCTCCTGGAAAGGCCCTTTTGCATCCGTCAGGGCGCCCCGTTCGTGTACTTTGCGTAGATGTTGGTTTGAAATATAACCAGCTGAGGTGTCTGCTCTCCCGTGGTGTCGAAGTACTCGTTGTTCCCTGGGATCACGACTTTCCTGCATTTGCGGGCACCGAGTATGATGGTCTTTTTATATCCAACGGCCCAGGTGACCCCGCCACTCTCGCCGCGACCGTCGCCAACATCCAGATCGCTCTCAAGGAGAACAAGACACCAATCTTCGGTATCTGTCTCGGTCATCAGCTTCTTGCTAGAGCCGCTGGTGCGAGCACATTGAAGATGAAGTTCGGTAACCGTGGCCACAATATCCCTTGCACGAGCATGCTCTCCGGGCGCTGCTACATCACCTCGCAGAATCACGGCTATGCCGTTGACTCCAAGTCTCTTCCTGAAAACTGGGAAGAACTATTTGTTAACGCCAATGACGGCAGCAATGAGGGTATCAGGCATACCTGTCGCCCACTATTCAGTGTGCAGTTCCACCCCGAAAGTACTCCCGGACCTCGGGACACTGAGTTCCTTTTCGACGTTTTCATCAACACCGTGAAGGAGTGCCTTGCATCCAAAGATGCACTATCTAAACCCGTCAGCTTTCCTGGTGGCACCGTCAAGGAGAACTCCGCTGCTCACCCACGGGTCCACGTCAAGAAAGTCTTGATTCTGGGTAGTGGTGGCCTCAGTATTGGTCAGGCTGGCGAGTTCGATTATTCAGGTTCCCAGGCAATCAAGGCCCTTAATGAAGAAGGGATTTATACCGTCTTAATAAACCCCAACATCGCTACGATCCAAACTTCCAAGGGTCTCGCAGATAAAGTTTACTTCCTTCCCGTCAACGCTGACTTTGTTCGGAAGGTTATCAAGCGTGAACGTCCAGATGCTATCTACGTGACCTTCGGTGGCCAAACTGCCCTTCAGGTTGGTATACAACTGAAGGATGAGTTTGAAGAGCTCGGCGTCAAGGTCCTTGGTACTCCAATCGACACCATCATCACAACTGAGGATCGTGAGTTGTTCGCCCGTAGCATGGAATCTATTGGGGAGAAGTGCGCCAAATCCGCGTCCGCTTCCAACCTTGAGGAAGCCATGGAGGCCGTCAAGGGAATCGGATACCCCGTCATTGTTCGAGCTGCCTATGCACTTGGTGGACTGGGGAGTGGTTTTGCTGAAAACGATGAGCAACTCCACAGCCTATGTACCAAAGCCTTCGCTGCCAGTCCCCAGGTTCTCATTGAGAGGAGTATGAAAGGCTGGAAAGAAATTGAGTACGAAGTTGTCCGAGACGCTCGGGACAACTGTATCACCGTCTGCAATATGGAGAATTTTGATCCTCTAGGGATTCATACCGGTGATTCCATCGTTGTTGCGCCTTCTCAGACGTTATCTGATGAGGACTACAACATGCTTCGTACCACCGCTGTCAATGTGATCCGACACTTGGGCGTGGTAGGTGAATGTAACATTCAGTATGCTCTTAACCCCTTTTCAAGAGAATATTGCATTATCGAGGTCAATGCGCGATTGTCTCGTTCTTCTGCCCTTGCCTCCAAGGCCACCGGCTACCCCCTTGCTTTCATCGCGGCGAAACTCGGTCTCGGAATCCCACTAAACGAAATCTCCAACTCTGTCACAAAAGTTACCTGCGCCTGTTTTGAACCTTCTCTAGATTACGTTGTCGTGAAGATTCCTCGCTGGGATTTGAAGAAGTTCACCCGCGTTTCGACTCAGCTCGGATCGTCAATGAAGAGTGTTGGAGAAGTCATGAGCATTGGAAGGACATTTGAGGAAGCTATACAGAAAGCAATCCGAGCCATTGATTTCCATAACTTGGGATTCAACGCAACCAATGCTCTCATGTCGATCAAAAATGAGCTTCAGACTCCCTCCGACCAACGCCTTTTCGCTATCGCCAATGCCATGAATTCCGGTTATACGGTTGATGAAATCTGGGAATTGACCAAGATCGACAAGTGGTTCCTACGAAAGCTTGAAGGTTTGAGTGTTTTTGGTAAACAGATCAGTGATTTCACCGCTACCACTGTTCCTATCCCGCTCATATTACAGGCTAAGCAGCTTGGCTTCTCTGATCGTCAGCTCGCCATGTTCCTTAGCTCCAATGAGCTTGCGATTCGCCGTATGCGTGTTGAAGCAGGAATTGTACCTCTTGTTAAGCAGATTGATACTGTGGCTGCTGAATTCCCTGCATTCACAAACTACCTATACCTTACCTACAATGGATCTGAAAATGATGTTACCTTTGATGATCAGGGTATTATGGTACTCGGATCTGGTGTATACCGAATCGGATCCTCTGTGGAGTTCGATTGGTGCTCTGTCAGAACCATTCGAACTCTCCGCGAGCAGGGCCACAAGACAGTTATGGTTAACTACAATCCTGAGACTGTCAGTACTGATTACGACGAAGCCGACCGCCTTTACTTCGAAAACATTACATTGGAAACCGTACTCGATATCTACCAGCTCGAATCCTCCAGCGGAGTTGCCATTTCCATGGGTGGCCAAACACCAAACAACATCGCTTTGCCCCTCCATCGCCTCAACGTCAACATCCTCGGAACTTCCCCAGAGATGATTGATATGGCCGAGAATCGTTATAAATTTTCCCGTATGCTTGACAGAATTGGTGTAGATCAACCTGCCTGGAAGGAGCTCACCAGCATTGAAGAGGCTACTAAATTCTGCGACAAAGTTGGCTACCCTGTTCTCGTCCGACCTTCCTACGTTCTTTCGGGGGCAGCCATGAACACAGTCTACTCTCAGGATGATTTGGCCAATTACTTGAACCAAGCTGCTGAGGTTTCGCGAGAACACCCTGTTGTTATCACAAAGTACATCGAGAATGCCAAGGAAATCGAGATGGATGCCGTAGCCAAAAATGGTGTTATGTGTGGTCATTTCATTTCTGAGCACGTCGAGAATGCTGGTGTCCATTCCGGTGACGCTACTCTGATTGTTCCACCTCAGGATCTTGATCCAGAAACCGTTAGGAGAATTGAAGAGGCTACCAGCAAAATCGGAAACGCTCTCAATGTCACTGGACCCTTCAACATTCAGTTCATTGCTAAGGACAATGAAATCAAGGTCATTGAATGTAACGTCCGAGCATCTCGATCATTCCCATTTGTCTCAAAGGTCATGGGTGTCGATTTGATCGAGATGGCTACTAAGGCCATGATTGGGAAGCCCTTTGAAGCCTATCCCCCAGTGAATATTCCTCAGCGATACGTCGGTATCAAGGTACCCCAATTTTCCTTCTCTCGACTCTCGGGAGCGGACCCCGTCCTTGGTGTTGAGATGGCATCAACCGGTGAGGTTGCCTGTTTCGGCCGTGACCGTTACGAAGCCTATCTCAAGGCACTCATTTCTACCGGTTTCAAGCTGCCAGAGAAGAATATTCTTGTCTCCATGGGTTCGTTCAAGGACAAGATGGAAATGTTGCCATCTATCACCAAGCTTCACAAGATGGGCTTCAATCTTTTTGCAACCGCTGGTACGGCTGACTTCCTCCGCGAGCACGGTATCCCAGTCAAGTACTTGGAGCTTCTCGCTGGAGACGGTGAGGATCTTAAATCCGAGTACTCTCTGACGCAACATTTGGCCAACAACCTTATTGATCTTTATATCAATCTTCCTTCTAGCAACAAGTTCAGGAGACCGGCAAACTACATGAGTAAAGGCTATCGCACTCGACGTATGGCTGTCGACTACCAAACCCCCCTTGTGACTAACGTGAAGAATGCAAAGATTCTGATCGAAGCCATGTCACGACGCTATGATATGCAAGTGCAGCCTATTGATTTCCAGACCAGCCATCGTACTATTTCAGTGCCCGGTCTGATCAACATTGCTGCCTTCGTTCCTGGCATTGCGGAGAAGGATTCTTCTGATTTCCATGCTGTTACCAAGACGTCCATTGCCGCCGGTTTCACCATGGTTCGCATAATGCCTGTCGGTCTCAACAGCTCCGTTACAGACGCTCAGGCTCTTAAATTGGCCCAGCTGAACTCCCAGAAAGGCTCTTACTGTGACTATAACTTCTCAGTTACTGCCACTTCCACCAACGCAGATCAAGTGGATCTTATAACCGGCGAAGTTGGCTCTCTTTTCATTCCATTCAACCATTTGGCTGGGAACATCAATAAAGTTGCTACAGTCACCACCCACTTCGCGTCTTGGCCCTCTAACAAGCCTATCGTAACTGACGCCAAGGGCACAGACCTTGCTTCGATCCTACTTCTGGCCAGCCTTCATAATCGCAATGTGCATGTTATGAGCGTCACTTCCCAAGAGGACATCAAACTCATCGCACTTAGCAAAGAAAAGGGCTTGAGGGTTACTTGTGATGTGTCTATCTACTCCTTATTTGTTTCTCAAGAAATCTACCCGGAGAGCTGCCACCTCCCAACCAAAAAAGATCAGGAATCGTTGTGGGAACACCTTAGTACAATTGATGTTTTCAGCGTGGGAAGTCTTCCTTACGAAACTGCGGGCAAGGAAGCTTCTCCAAACGTTGGATTAGCTGATGCACTGCCAATTCTCTTGACTGCTGTTTCCGAGGGACGGTTGAAGATCGAAGACATTATCAAGCGATTGTACGAGAACCCGAAGAGGATCTTTGAGCTCCACGATCAGGTTGACACTTTTGTCGAAATCGAGATCGACCGGCCTTACGTGTTCGAAGGCAAAGGTTGCTGGTCGCCCTTCGATGGAAAGAAGCTCCGTGGCTCCATCCAGCGTGTCAATTTCCAAGGCAAGACCGCATGCCTTGATGGCCAAATACAGTCCGATGCTCCCAAAGGCACAGACATGTCATCTCACACGCTAGCACCTCCCTTGTCGCCATCCAATAAAGCTATGTCTCCGCGTTCACCGGCGGCAATCGGTTCGATTGGTCGACGCCTATCTTTCAATACCACGCCACAAACTCGCCCTTCACCATTGAAGCAGGTTGACTCACTCGTTACTTCTGATGAACTTGGACCACCGCTCTATGCCACTCCATCGACTGGGGCCACCCATTCGCTTCAAGACCTTCTTGCTCGATCGACATACAGACATAAGCATATCCTATCGGTCAATCAATTCAACCGTACTGACCTCCACTTGCTCTTCACGGTTGCACAAGAAATGCGGCTCGGAGTTCAACGTCAAGGAGTTCTTGATATTCTCAAGGGCCGCGTCCTATGCACTCTGTTTTACGAGCCTTCAACCCGTACTTCGGCCTCTTTCGACATGGCTATGCAGAGACTAGGCGGCCGAACTGTGGCCATTGCCACCCAACATTCATCTACTCAAAAGGGCGAAACCTTGCAGGATACCATTCGTACTCTTGCCTGCTACGCCGACGCGGTCGTTCTTCGTCATCCAGAAGAAAGCAGCGCATCTACGGCTGCTAAATTCTCACCAGTCCCCATCATTAACGGTGGTAACGGAAGCCGAGAACACCCTACCCAGGCATTCCTTGACCTCTTCACCATCCGTGAGGAGCTGGGTACTGTCAGCGGTATCACAGTTACTTTTGTTGGTGACTTGAAGTTCGGGCGAACGGTGCACTCTCTCATCAAGCTACTCCAGTTTTACCAAGTCCGTGTACAGCTTGTCTCGCCCAAATCTCTATCTCTTCCAGAGGACATCCGCCAACAAGTTGTTTCCTCCAACCAGCTAGTCCTCGAATCCAACAAGCTGACTCCGGACATCGTCGCCCGATCTGATGTCTTGTACTGCACGCGAGTCCAAAAGGAGCGTTTCACGGACCTGGATGAATATGAGCGCCTAAAAGATAGCTTCATAATCGACAACTCCATCATGAAGCATGCTAAAAGCCAAATGGTGGTCATGCATCCGCTGCCCAGAAACGCAGAAATTGATGAAGAGGTGGACTTTGACCAGCGCGCTGCTTACTTTAGACAGGTGAGTCAACTTTCATCCTTCAATCCTTTCCAAGCGTCACGTACTAATGTTCATTTGTCTTTTCGTAGATGAGATACGGACTTTACTGTCGCATGGCATTGTTGGCTCTAGTGATGGCGCCCTAGTTCGGTGCTATTTAACGACACATAATTCGATCTCAAACCAGACTTGTAGTCCGAATCTCCTTCTTTACACACCACATGATTAGTCAAAAGTTCTGTTCTCAATATTTTATATATTTTCCTTTCACTCTCAGTTTAACTAAGGGTTTAGACAGAAAGTTCACATAGGATATGATTTCATTATAGAATGAACCCCCAGTATGTATTTTGACAAAATTAGTATGTGATTGGCGTTTACCATGCATGCGTTATGTGTTTTGGGCCTTTTTTTCATGCTTTCTGGTTATTGGTCTGGTTGCTTGGCACTTTTCCACATTGCTTATGACTTGATGAGATATCAAATCCTTACTTTATGTTTATCAAGGAACCCAGATACTAATGAGTTGTACGTAGTATGTTCCTTATGTTCGCTTGCCTGACGAGCTTGTTTGGCCGAGTATCATAAGCTAAATAGACTCTACTACGCACTAATATTGAACTCGGCGTCTCCGATTGGAACAGCCAACGTGTCAGCGACCAATATTCGCACTTACTCATTCGTGAAATTGCCAATCCCGACACCAGACCCTGTAACTGCGTTTGATTGCATGTATCCCGGGTAAATTACCTTCGGTGTTAACTACGAGATGATCAACCTTGTTCGGCGCATACGATGGTATAAATTAGTTTCACCGGGGGTTACCGCTCGCCAATTTTCAGCACAGAAGACTACCACGCCGATAATCAAAATCGAAAATGCAACTTTTTATAAGCAGTATCCGGTGGCTGAGGGTGTTCAGCGAGACAACCCTCCACTATACCCCAACTTGAGTTTTGCATTATCATTAGCTGTTGGCAGAGCACCGGGACATTTTAATAGCGGCGAACAGCAAGAAGACAGCCAGCCTCACTGGGCCATAATTGGATCCTCCGGTAGATCAGAGCTTCTTGAAATTCTTTGCGGGCAACATATTTGCATACCACCGACGGCCCGGTCTTATCCACTGCTGGCAACAGAGGAGATCTCCGTGAAAAACCCACGCCTTCGATTTCCAGGCCATGCAATTCGCCATGTAGGGTTTGGCGGAGAGGCGAAGAGGGATACTGGGGGCGTCCGTGGCTCATATCTTAGTGCAAGATACGAAAGTAGGAGAGAGGACACGGACTTTACCGTGTTACAGTTTCTAAAAGGCCAGATATTGCTCAATCCCCTAGAAGGCGATGAAGATATCTCTTTACAACGGGAGCATGTGTTAAATCAAGTTATCGCCGACCTAGGCTTGCAGAAGCTGCTGGACATACCTCTGTCCAATCTCAGTAACGGTCAGACGAGACGAGCCAGGATTGCAAGAGCGTTACTCCAAGAGCCTGAGGTGTTATTACTTGACGATCCCTTTAGTATGTACCCTTTTAAAGATCCCACCTTTTGCTGTAGGACCCATTTGAGATACTAACTATATTTGCTTACAGTGGGACTGGATCCGCCGACGGTCAAGGAAATCTCGCCGCTCCTATACAAGATCTCTAAGAGAGGCTCGCCTCGACTCATCATATCCTTACGACCCCAAGATGATATCCCTAGCTGGATAAGTCATCTTATAATTTTGGGTCCAAATCATACAGTAGCTCTTCAGGGAGAAAAGGGCGATGTCCTTAAGCAATTGGACATTTGGAAGGCTGTTATGCGCCGAAGACAAACCTCCGGATCGACCATGTCAAATTCAAGGCTTCAACTTCTCCCTCGAACCGAGCAAGACGAGAAGCAATACAAAGAACTTTCAGTTAAGGAGCGCCAGAGATATGATGAGGCTGAGGGAATGATTGAGGATGATCGGTTTGGGCCCAAGGCTCACCTACTCCACGATTTGGGAATTGTTTTGCAAGGCTCGAATTCCCAGTCAAAGCGAGCTGAGGTATACGGAGAGGCTATAGTAGAAATGGAAGGTGTCAAGGTATCTTATGGGCATAAAACTGTTCTTGGTGGCTGGGATCAAATGATAGATGGTAGAAGAAAGGAAGGTTTATTCTGGGAGATTCGTCGTGGTCAGCGATGGGGCGTCTTTGGTCTCAACGGATCTGGGAAGACGACACTACTATCGTTAATCACATCAGATCACCCGCAGTCTTATTCCTCTCCACTTCGGCTATTTGGCCGATCTCGTTTACCTGAAGCCGGAAAGCCAGGAGTGTCTTTGTTTGACCTGCAGTCGCGCATCGGCCATTCTTCGCCGGAGATACATGCATTCTTCCCGCGAAATTTATCGGTACGGGCGTCTATAGAATCCGCCTGGGCAGATACCTTCCTCTCTCAACCAAGATTGGATCAGGCCAAAAATTTGGATGTAAATTCGGTCCTGGGCTTTTTTGAGGCGGACCTCAATAACAATCTCTGCGAGAAGGAGGATCACTCACTGGCTTCCCCACGCTATAGCGAGCACCTTTGGGCCAATAGCGAGAAGTTCTCGTCATTGGACTTTGCGCAACAGCGTCTCGTTCTCTTCCTTCGCGCGATTGTCCATAGACCTGACCTCGTCATCCTCGATGAAGCATTCTCCGGAATGCCCCGTTTGCTAAGAGACAAATGCTTACACTTCCTCGAAGTTGGCGAAACTTTGGAGGAGAGTACAGGGACACGCAGGATTTCTGAAACTGGCGTCTGGGGCCTCCCCGCGTCTATAGGCAATCCAAAATTTGTTGCCAGATACCGTGGGTTAACATCTTCCCAAGCTCTTATAATAGTCAGTCATCTTAAAGAGGAGATCCCGGGTATCTTGTCGCATTGGATGAGGTTGCCCACAGCAGTGGGAAACGAAATGAGACTCTCAGAGAATAGCAACAAGAGCTCCTCGTCTGGAAACTTCAAGATTGGCACCTTGAAGGAGACCCAGACAGTTTCGAAGGAAGTATGGGATGAAATTTGGGCATAGATGTAAGAATATTATAAGTGTAACTCCATCTATAAGCTTTAAAACCTCCATTTACCTACTAGATAGCATTGATTGTTAGGATAGTGAACCCATCTTAGGAAAATGATGCCATCTCAGTGGCAATTTCATGTGGTTCGTCTAGCAATTTGGCTCAAACATAGGGAGCTGTGGCTTAAATCTGGGATAACGCTATACGCTATTCTTATAACTAATTGTAAGATACGTGTTCGCTTTTATTTCGCTGTCACGGCAGCCACTGGTACATGATTTGGGCTCGGGCCAGTGAGTTGTCTTTTTTGGGGGACAAGGAATGTAGTAACGACCTACTCAAGGGGTGTGTATAGGTAGCTGCGGAGTAAGCCGGACGGTGTTGATGGTGTCTGAACCTAGCTGTCGTCTGCGCACAAGCCAATCATGACTTGAGTTTACTTGCTCAGAAACGGCCCAACCAATGTTGGGTCTTCAGAGATCACCGGAGATCGCCAGAGATCAATCACTATTGTGATCATTTTGCCAGGGTAGTTATATCTGATGTCCCGATTTGCCTCCTCCAGCTACTTTACACCTGTTATTCAAGTTTAAGTACGGAGTACAACGGCATTCATTCCCTTTGCGATTCCATGGTAAGCTGCTGCTAAGGTCATAAACTCGCCTATTTCTTCATCTTGTGGCTGATTGTGGCGAGCGAAGTTCTTCAGCTCATTCATCAAAAATCAGCCGACGGAATACTCCGGACCGAGCGAGACCAAGGCTCAGAGAAGGTCAAGAGGATAATCAGCAAAGTCGGTCAATTGCTGCGGAATGAGAGACTACCCTCTCGTGGATGAGCCCCGATTAGTGTCGAACCGCATGCTGACTGCTCAGTCTTGGAAGTCAACTAGGCATGGATCCCGTTGGGACTCGAGAGCGTGGGATCCGGCTCGGTCGACAAGCCTTTCCCAATAATCGAACACCTAACTACGAGGCAGGATAGACCCCCCATACAGCGAGCCTCGCCCACATACAATTGATCTGCTGTCTCAACGGCCAGTAGCGGGTAAAAATGCGATCTATTTCACATGGAAAATAGTTACCTGTCGATGTATGTTTTGCCATGCGTAACGACCATCTACTCCAATTGGACATTCTATTCTTTGGACAGCATCCTATTTTAAGTGTCGAACCTTGCTTCGAAGCTAACGAGTCAACCATGCAAGCCATGGCCCGCGAAGGTGGCGCCAGGCTGGTTCGTTGTGCTGTTCTTGAACTGCCAGCCCTTGGGGTTGCGAGAATATAAATGCTTTGGCTTTTCCGCCATGAGGAACTCCAGGATATAGCAGCTTTACTCCTCGGTATCCTTATGCTCCTCTTGTGTGTCTAATTCTCCTGAAGATGGACGCCAATATATCATTTTCTCCCAAGACTTCATTATTTGATCGAAGTCCAGCTTCTCACCCGCTGGAAGAGCTAGAGAAAGTTTACTTAAGAGCCCAAGCGATCAGCAAGTCTTATGGTTAGAAGCATCTCTTGACCTGCCTGACTTCTGTTTCAAGGGACTAACATTACTAGATTTTTCGGTGGAGGACTTAATCCTCCTAACCGACAAATTCTGGGATTTCCATAGAAAGAATTCTATACCTCGCGATGGCCCTGCATTTGTTCTTATGATCATACAGTATAATTTGGCTGCTGGTGTGATCGCGCAGGCAGCCCGTAAGCAAGAAAGCCTTCGACCGCTACTAAAAAGCGTTATGGATTTTGATGTGTCGTAAGTCATCATGTTAAAAATGGTACTGATATGTAACTTACTTCGTACTCCCCATCTGATAGTGCCCAATTCCTTCTAACTGAAGTCGATCATGGGCTGGACGCCAAAAATCTTGAAACTTCTGCCGTTTTGCAGGCAGATGGATCTTTCATTTTAAACACACCTCACCCAGGGGCAGCAAAGTATGTGAAAATTGAATCGAAATACAAAGCTACAGGCAAGTTGATCTCAATTTAGGTTCATGCCACCAACTATACCTCTTGCCGGTATTCCGCGTGTTGGTACGGTCTTTGCAAGGCTTGTGGTAAATGGAGAGGACAGAGGGGTACGTCCGTTCGTGGTAGCACTAGGAGATGGTAAAGCAATGTGCAAGGGCATTTCGTCAAAGTAAGTAACATCAACCCGACCCACTCATTCTCTGGCTCTAACCCTTTTATATCTTGTTCCTGGTTAACCGAGAATTAGGCTGATTCCGCCGCTCGCTGGACCACTAGCCCTGGATCATTCCCTTACTAGCTTTGACAATGTCAGTCTTCCTCCTTCCGCGCTCATAGGCAGCCTTGACCAGCCAAAGAGTCATTATGAAAATTTCATGGCGGCTATCAGTCGCGTTGCCGTAGGCACCCTCTCACTATCATTGACTATGATACCGATTTTGAAAGTTTGCGCATATATATACGGTCGCTACAGCCAGAGGCGTGTGATCCATGATCAGACCGGAAACAAAGCGGCCATTTTATCCTTCCGAACCCAGCAAATTCCGTTGTTTCGGACACTAGCGCAGGTCGCAGTGATGGATAAAATGGCAGATTGGGCGATAAACGGATTTCGGAGTAGGCAACTCGATCCGAGAGTCAGACATGGTCTTGCTGCTATTACCAAAACCACAT
This sequence comes from Onygena corvina, assembly GCA_000812245.1. NCBI lineage: Eukaryota > Fungi > Ascomycota > Eurotiomycetes > Onygenales > Onygenaceae > Onygena > Onygena corvina. Next base: position 51,938 of record JWPT01000190.1, read on the forward strand.
TCCTTCAGCACAGCAATCAGAATATGGGCCAACTAATTGATCGATGCGGCGCACAAGGCTTGTTTGCACACAACCAGCTTGTGAATCTTCAGGTAAGGATATGAAAAATGCAAGGAAGGAGGCCTGAACTAACATTTTTTCCTTGAGAACTTGATTCGATGGCAATCAATCGCAGAAGGCGATGTATTGGCACTGGGAATTCGTAAGAGCTATCTTCAGAAGTGAGCGTCCAATGATTGCATGGCTGACGATTACATGGACAGGGCTCGCAACCGAGTTGCTGCTAGGACGATACGAAATGCCGAGTGCTACAGATCCTAACTGTCTTCTTGCGAAGCACGAGCTTGAACTGATGGCTGAGGCACGAAATGAAATCCAGACTTTTAAGGGGGGCCACAGGAGTGCAGAGTGCAACAATTACCTATTACCCCGATGCAGGACCATCGTGGAGGCAATTGGACATCGAATGTCGTACGAAGCGGCACGAGATGCAGGGTTACCGCAGGATATTCTTGACTTGTATGAGGCAGCGGCCATCGAGTCAGACTTGAGCTGGTACGTTGAACACGGAGAAATCACACGTCGCCGCCGTTTTGAAATGGAAAACGCGGCCATAAATAGCCTCATTCCCAAACTGGATACTTTGCTGGAAGAAACAGGAGTCGCGCAGTTTTGTACTGCACCTATCGTCTCTGAAGAAAGATGGGCCAGATTTGTCAAAGAGCTACCTATTATATCTGGAAACGCTACGTATGATTTGGGAATAGGGCCTGCTGCTACTGAGAGGACGAATAATGATGAAGAGCAGACTCGTTCAAAGAAAGTACGGATGGAGAAACTTTAAGAGGCTTCAATAGAAATCAAGAGTAAGGTCAGTAAGTGACTGAATGGGGCATACCTACCTAAATGTTCATCGCCTTACGCGTATTTCTGTGCCAAAATTATTTCCCATCCTATACTGTTTGCCGAAGTCTTCCTCCCTCCCCCTATTACTGAATCAATCCCTAGCGGTTCATAGATGTCAATCTCGCTGAGTGCTGCTGTCAATACAGCAGTCATAACTAGTGGTCATTGTCTCCGCGGGGCCTAGCATCATCTCCAATCATCAACAAAATTCGACGTTAGGTAAAATCAATGTAGACGAGGATGCGAAGTGTTAACAAGTCTCTATGATAAAGAGCACATAAGAGCAGCAAAAAGGCATAAACATACACGACAGTCGGGATTCGCTGGTGGTCACCCACCCAACTACTAACCGACCGGCAAGTGGCTTAAGTACAGCTGAGCGGACGGGAAGCTCTGTTTTCCACTTCCTGTGGTCGTATGTACTGGACTTACAGCGTGAGGGGGCTATATGGCGGTAATCTGGAAAACATCAACTTCAAATATCGTCGGAAAGGATGTCATACCCAACTACCAGCATGTAAATAACCACCTTACCACTAGTAATCAGCGTTTAAGTGCAAAGATGCCTTAGACCTCAAGCAATGATTGCATTTTACTTCTAGTCCGCCATACTTGGAAAGAAATTGCGTAAGTAACGGATTTTCATTTCGGCATAAAAACATGTGTTGTACGGCCTACTTTCTCTTCGAGTATGATGTAGTAGCTGTCAACATGCCGTGCCCCGAGTTCTCCCTCTTGAAATAGACATTACGCTCTAAGCCGCGAAAACAAAACTCCTGCAAGATTGCTAAAAGTAAACCTCTATTGTGAGATAGGCCTCAGTTTTCTGTTCAATGCTGGTACTTCCACCATCACTGCCTTCCCGCGCGAGTCCAATTCGAAGATGAACTGATCAAGCCGAGCCGAAGCATTTTTGTACTTCAAATTGTCAACGTTCATCCAGGAAACACAAGTCGGCGTCCCAAAATCAGCGAACTCATCCTTATCCTGGAACACCGCTCTAAACGACTGTTTCTGTTGCAAATGTTCAAGCTGCATTGGGTAGAGGCGAATACTTATTGACGAAGCCTTAATTCCAGTTATACCTGCTAATGTTTCCCGGAAGTCGGTTCCATTCTCAATCCACGTGTCGATAAACAGACCTGGTAATGAATCCGCAGAAATTTTAAGCGAAGAGTTAGAGGGAGATGTATAGACTCCTCCAAAATTTGCGCTAGCCTGATTGATAGCGATCTTAGTTAAAGCCGGGAGTAGGGCATCGCCAATCAGTCCCGTATGGGGGTTGAGGTCGGTAGCTGTCTTATTGTCCACTGCGAGAATGGAGAAACCAACGTTGAAGCTTGGAACAAGCCCAATATATGAGCTATGAGAGGCCTCGCTGCTAAGGGCGGTGTAGATCTCGATTAACGAGGTATTTGGGTAATTTCCTCCCTTGTATATGACCCATGGATACCCAAGGGAGTTCGCGGGATTTGAAGTGTGAGCGACGGGTTTAAGCCAGCGGTTTGTCTGTGCCTTTGAGAGTAAGGAGGCGCTTAAGATTGATTTCCCTGCAGACGACAAGTCGGTGATTGTGGAAAGCATAGAGAATGCGCTGTCGCTGTTTGCCCCCAGACTTGTGTTCTTGAGCCTCAAAGGCTGGAGAATACGCTGACTCAGAACGGATGCAAATGACTTTCGGGCAATGCGTTCTATGATATACCCTAGGATACGAAACCCATTGTGGGAATAGCTAGGAGTTGTTCCTGGTGCAGTCACAGGGTCCTGTTGTATTAGGTACTCAAAGAAATCTAATCCAAAGGAATCTAGTTATCAGCGTGATTCCAATGAGAAGAAATAGTTGGCGTACCCTTGCGACTTCTGAAAGTAGAAAAAGGTCCTCTTGAGATACCCGCCATATGGCTCGCGAGCTGCCCAACAGTCATGGAAGCCCAGTCAACATCCCTTAGTGGATCAGATACGTTCCGCTCCCTCAGCTCAGGAGCATGATCAGAAACAGGCAAGCCCCAGATATAGTCTCCCGCTTCAAGCAGTAGAGCCCACACGGTGAAGACTTTTGTCAGCCCGCCGATAGGATAGACGCTGTTTTTGTCTATCAAGGGTTCCCCTATGGCAGTATGGTGGTATTCAAAAAAAAAGGGGTTGGAGCTGGCGGTGCCGGGATTTGTAGAGAAGAGAGCTAAGCTGAAGGAGGAAGAGCTGGAAATCGAGCCATGGCTACTATTTCCATCACGAACAAGTTGGTCAAAGTCGTTTTGAAGCCCGCCGAGAGCTGTAGTCAGGGCGTTATTATCGAGAGTAAAGGGTGGGTATGCTGGGCCGAGGAGCGGACATGGCGTAAACGAGAATGTGGGGAGGATGAGGAAAAAAACGCAAAGCAATGAGAAAGCCATTGTGAGATGTCACATCCATTGACTGTTGCCCTTGTTGTAGATTTTCCTCTTGTAAAGCTGCCATTTTGAAATATATAACATTTCCATTAGGAGTAAAACTATTTGCCTTTCGGGTCGGTGTTAGAGTTGGGTCTCGGGTCGGAGTTAGCGAACAAAAATACGTAAAATGTACGTACATTGGGTGGATCTGAGTCTCAAAACTTGACTCAAAAGGCGCTCAAAACCCCTGGTGAAGAATGAGTTCAGTAGGATCACAACCAGCCTGCTAAAATCTGCTCAAAATCCAACATTTCATGTCCCACGTTCATCGATTGTTCTTCCCCCGGCATGGATGACATCCAGTCGACAGGCTCGGGCTCATCTAACGCCGAGTCAATGCCTGATTGATCTTCTATGAGTAGTGTATCCTCAGTGTCCGCCTCCGTTGCCTCTTCTTCAAACACCAGTGTTTGCGGTTGGGGGTGTGGTTCGTTTACCCGCGCTTCTTGCCTTCCTATCGATGAGCTCACCCATTTCTCCAACTTGGTTACCCGCTTTGCATAATTCGCGAATATATCTTCCACTCCAGTGGTCACCAATCCCTCTACACGCTCTTTCATCTTGGTTAACGTGATTAACAATTCTTCTTTGTCAGCTATTCTCCCTCGAGTCGTGGCCAGCCGACATGCAACGATCAGAGCAAACCCCACCTGCACCCACTGGGTGTTCGTCCAAACCCTTTCAAGTCCTGGGGGTAGTGAGAGATATAGGCTGAAAATGGACTGAGCCGCGCTGCGGCAGGCGAGAAACATTTCATCCGACGCCGGTTGTGAACTAGGTTGCTTGAGGCTGAGTTGGTACAATGAGAGCTCAGCGGTGTGAAATTGAAGTGCAAGTAAAGCTGATAAGGTTAGGAGATAGGCCGTTAGTTGCTCGGTATTGTGATCTTAATATGATGGGAAGTGCATACGTGAATCAATTAAAATATCTTTAGACTGGTTCTCGAATGTCTTTAGATCGTTTTTGATACCTGAGACGTATAACTCCATCGTGGAGCTAGAAGAATAGAAGGTTTCACTATGTCGGGTCGAGATGCGATCAACTTTCTCGGCAATTTGTTGTAGCTGCATAGCAGAAAAAATTACTTTGTCCCATGGATATTCTGCTTTATCGCGAAGGGAAGAGCAGCATTCTTCAAGGTAGGGAATTGGTGGAAACAATGGTTGTTTCTGCAGCAAGCTCGAGATTCTGGAAATCGTTAGAACAACTTTTGTGATAAACTATACAGGCATATATATGTGATATGGAGCTCGTTGCGTAAACTCACGTTGAGGATAGATAGTAACACCCAACAACAGCCCTTTGCTCATCGCTCCCCAGCCAAGGGCGTGCATATGTCCCTTCCTCGCTGTAGCTTTCATTGAACTTGAGCACCGTCTTCCACGCTTTCGTCTGTGGCGGCCTATCGAGTCGTAGCTCACTCAGTAGAGCCACAGCTAACTGTAGGAATTGGGTATATCTATATGGCCGGGGGTGAAAATGAGACCTGCGACTTGATTAGAGTGGGCCAAATATCCATTTGGGTGAGGAAGTACCATGCAAGGTTGACCAGAAGCCCTTGAAGGAGGTCGAAAGACACTTTTCCATGTATGATCATTTGCGAAGCAATGGCTGCCTTGACTTCCCTACCTAGTCTTTGTTGCAACGGTACGTCTGAGAACGAAGCTGAGGAGAGGATAGAAAGAAACAGGAACGGCTTCTGTAGCCTCATCTGCATCGCCGTCATTTGCGAAGGTATGCCAATAAATGGAAATTGAGAGGTCATTGTTGTAATGAATGTCTCAAAGAACCCTTCTGCCTGTTCCATAGTGAGGAATCCACGACCAACGACATCGATATCCACGTCTGGCTGCCCGGTGCTGGTTAGGAGTTCATTGACTCTTGACTCCAGCGCATTGATCCTCCTTTCAACGTCAGCCACGGAGTTATTACATATGCTATTGATCTGCAGACTGACATGTCTTTCTTGAACCCGTTGAATCGCCGTCGGGTCTGGCGTCCTGCGCACTCTTGACCCAGCCGAATGCAGCGAGCACAGGTCTCGCTGCCTGTTCTAGTACATTTCACCTTGGAGATGGCACAGCTCCGGCATGCATTAGAGGGAGGCATCGTCAGTGGGCGATAGGCTGAGGGGTTCTTATATCGTGCAGAGGATACAGCTGTGTCTTGTTAGTAAAACAGCCTTGACAGGGATTGGCCCAGATTAGTAAAGCATTCTACCACCGTATCACCCCAGTTCGCCCGATTACAGCGTAAGACCTTTGCATCTATACCATAGAATCGACGTTGGTTCAAGTGTCGTTGTTTTGCCTTTGAATTAGAGCCTCATTCAAGAAAGACCAACCACGACGCGTCCTTACCCAGGCAGAGGAGCACCCTATGTATCTGACATGAACCTGAAATCCCTCTTCGCTTTGATTTTATCTCGTCGAATGTAGTTAGACCCCACTGAACTCTTGAGTAGGCCTTACTGGTAGGCTGTTGAGACGCCCCAGAGACTCATTGGAACCGCAGTACACCGAATTAGGAGCTCGTTGCTCTCGTGCCAGCAAGGCCTAATCGGGTTGATACAGACTAAATGGATAAAAATCTGCGTACGATGTGGATCAAAATCATACATCCGTAAATAAGTAGATGGCTTGAATGACTATACAGGCACTGGGGCGGACGTGTTTGGATCTGCGGGTTCAATATTGGGAGACCTGACAACCAGAGTTTCGACACGTATCATATCCTTGAAATCCACTCCAACCTCCGAAAGTGTATCTGCGTGTTGGTACACTATTTCCATGCATTTACCCCATACATGGTTGCTGGGCTCGACGCTGCTGAGCTGGCGGCTGAGCGTGCAGTTGAAGTCATCCAGATGGTCTTTACCCCATTTGATGCAGGCACTAGACATGGGGGAAGGGAAACACGCCTGGTAGATGGAAATTGTGTTCTTCATCATGGTAAAGTAGACAAAGGAGACTTGAAAAATATATAGGAGCAGGTCGCCTTCAAAGACGCAGTGCCTAAGTGAGACAGGTGAGTCAGAGTTGGGATAACAATACAGAGAGGTCAGGGGGGCGAGTTTCACCTAGCGCGTTTTGTCAGAATTTGACTCCTTGCATTCAAGAAAGCTTCCCGAGCTCGATCATCATAGCCCAGGCGCGTCAGCCAGACGACATTCGTCTTGGTGGCGTTCATAAACGAGTTGGTATCAACAAGAGCTCGCAGAAGGATCTCAGCTAGTTTGCTAGCCCTGTCATCTACCCCGGAGTTGATGGCATTTTGGGCGGTCTGGTTGCCTTTGAGCCCCTTGGCGAGTTTTCGAACCTTCTCGACTCGGGAGACGGCCGTCTCGAACAACTGTATGGCAATATCGATGTCGAGCTCGTCAAGCTGCCCTTCAACCCATCTCATATTCTGCTGCTTCCCATCGACGTCGATCAACACCTCCAGTTTATCTCGAGGGTCCATGTTGTCAAGAAATTCAGAGTGCCGTCGAGATACGGGACGACTTGTGCTGATCAACGCATCTCGGGATTTAGCAGCGACTTCCGCCTCTGATTTTAGCGTTTTACGTAGTTCCTCAAGCGCCTTGCGGAAGGACATTATCAGCTCATTCTTGACCTTATTGTTCCGCTGGTCATGACGATACGTGTAAGAGCTCTGACCGTGTCGAATATTGACCGCGTTCGGGACACCACGTTCATCCATGTCTTCACCAGAGCTCAAACCGGAGCCGAGGTCAATCATGTCGATATCCTGCAGTGGCCAGCATTCCTCCGCAACGAGCTTGGTTGGGACCGAGACCGATTTACCATTCGGAGTGTTTGGATCAACGCGTTTTCGCTTCTTGGCAGCGATGAGTAGATGGTCGTTGAGGAGGACTATGTGGACCGGGCGTTTAGGTTTCCACGTCGCCGAGTCCAGTTCAACCCACTGGCTGGACTCCATGACGATATGGCGCCCTGGGAGTGCCGGAAGAAACTTCTGGGACCGCTCGACGTTCTTCCAGAGTTGCTGCAGCTGTGCATTCCACATGCTCTCCAGGTTAGCAATGGAGCTGCGGTGTGCATGTCTCCGCGTGGGCGTTGCATCCTCTATGCCTGGGTGCGCGCCAGTCGCACCGTTGGTCGCATTTGCCTGTCCGAGAGCGGTGGTGAGCTCGGACATCAGGCCGCGAAGGGTGCTCATCTCCTCCCCCAGCTTCTCGGCTTCCTTGCTGATCTTGATGAACTGCGTACGGTTCTGGTATACGCTCTGCTGCAGGTCGGAGGAGGTTTTGCTCTTGAGCTTCTGCAGGTCACCTTGATAGTCTCTGATGTCCTGTTCCGTGGCATTTTCGAGTAGTCCAGTCACATCTATCAGAGACACATGTAATCAGCCCGTGTACGTTCGACACACTAGATCAGGGCTGCCACCCACAGCTTTCAATTGGCAAGTTCGGGTTCTTCAACGCATTTGCGTCCACGCGGATCGGTTGCGCAGCGCCTGATGGCGTGGTGGGCTCTCTATCCGCGGGCGGCTGTTCCGCTACAGGGCCACCTGGGAGGCTTGGGACCGGAGGAGCTTCTAAATCGAGGCCCGGAAGCGTGTTGAACTTTGCAGAGTATCGCCGCTTCACAAGATCCGAAGTAGCACCGCTCGGCTGCGGCTGGTTCCTCGCCTCTGGGGCTCTTCCTGGAGGAGCCGCGGAGTTGCTGTGGCCCTGGATAGGCTGGGGAGCGCTGATCTTCGGACGACGGCGGGATGCCTTGCTCCGGAGGGTGAGCCCCTTGACGTCCATGGCCGAGAGTCAGAGTCAGAGTCAGAGGAGGTGGTGGTGGTGGTGCTGCTGCTGCGCTGTAGATGGCCGCTGTAGATGGAGTCGTTGTTGACGTTGCGGAGCGAGCGAGAGGCCGAAAAACGCAATTCCGCCGCCTCGGAAAAAAAAGAGACAGACCTGCAGCCTTTTTTTGTCCAGCAAAGTCCGCGACACAGCACCCAGACACCACATCCAAAGCTTCTCTGCGGCTTCACCTGTCTCTGGGAGATCTGTCTGGCCGTCTGACCGATACGTGCGTCTCGCATCTGCTCGCAGGCGTGTCGTTGTGTGTTGCTCAAGGAAGCCCGGCGTCGAGAAACTGCTCATATCTCCAACCATCCGTCGACCATGCGGCCATCCACAGTAGCGGCCATCTCGGCTGGCACCGCGGTCACCGGATTGCTCGGTAGGTGTCCTCCGTGTCTCCTCGTCCGGCCGTCTGATGCTGCACGTCCTCTGACGAGACCTCGCTGACATGAAAATTTCACCTCCAGCCTACGCCATCTACTTCGACTACAGGAGACAGTCTGACCCCGAGTTCCGCCGTGCGCTGAAACGAGACAACCGCCGCGTGGCCAGGACGGTGCGCCAGGAATCAGAGGCCCACGGTGCCCGCCAGATGCAGAACATCCGACAGGCGGTTGCTGACGCCAAAGACGAAGGATTCCCGGTTGATCTCGAGGAGAGAGAAGGCTACTTCATGGGCCAAGTCGCAGATGGAGAAGCCCTATGCCTAGATAGTACGTCCTCGTCCCATGCGGACTGTGTTGTTTTTCCTGTCTCCTGTTGTCCTGACCCTACTTTATAGGTGCTACCCACATCGAAGCGGCCACGGCCTTCTATAAGGCCCTGAAGGTGTATCCTAACCCCAAGGACCTCATCGCCATCTATGATAGGACCGTTCCCAAAGACGTCCTCGAAATACTAGCCGAGATGGTCGCCTTGGACCCATCCTTGAAGCTGGGCGCCTTCACGAGCGATAGCGGCGCCGACAGCACCCACAGCGTCGAGTAGACGTCCCAGAGGGCAACAGAGAGAAAACGAATGAGAGAGGAAGAAACGTCACCGGGTTCTGTCTCCTATCTAGCGCAGCGGTGCCATCGGCCCGCAGCGAAGAGAGAGAGAGAGAGGGAGAGAAGACTCCCCGGCTTCACCTCCCTCCTCCCCGTCTGTACATCACATATCGGTGGCTGCAATTGGATTGGTAGATCGTCAGCCTCGACGAACTGGCGCACGAACCCTTGGAACTCTTCTTGGTTGTATTAATTGCTGCGGTTCTGCTGGGCTGGTTGGGATCTACACTGTACTTTAACGACCCTTTTCTCGTAGGCTATTTCATAACATACGTACTATACTACTGCTAGACCAGACTCCCTCGCTCTCCCTCTCGCTCGCTAGTCCTGCATTGTCCAGGCCGTCGCTCGCGCGAGGCGGCCTTCGCCCTCTGCTCCGGCGCGCGGCACTTGAAACAGCCCAGGGGCCGCGGGCAATAATGAAGATTGCTTCATCTCTCTCTCTCTCTCTCTCTCTGAGGCTTCTTCGTCTTTCTCGCTCGCACCGGCCTTGTCATTCCTTTCATTCTTTCTCTCTGCTCGTCCTGTTCGTTCACTCGCTTCCTCCGTCCAGTTCTCGTCGCTCCTTAAGTCCTTCTGTGGGTTCATCGTCGCCGGACGAGCTACTCCGCCATGAAGCAGGTAAATGCGCCTCACACTCTGTCCTCCACGCCAGAAACCGGCGACTGACCTATCGGCGCGCTCTGCCACTCCAGTTTACTCTTCTCGCGTCCCTATGCGGGCTCCTTTCCACCGTTGCGGCCGTGACCCCCGTCGAGGTCAAGGGCTCGCAGTTTGTCAACACCAAGACCAACACCCGTTTCCAGATGGTCGGCGTCGAGTACGGTGCCCTCTCCTATACGTCCAGAACGGTACATGTCTCGAGAAGACGTCCATGGCTGACGTGGATATAGCTATCAGCCGGGCGGATCGTCCGGGTACAAGCCGCAGGACGGCAAGGATCCGCTGTCCAGCGCCGATGACTGTCTGCGAGATGCTATTCTTCTCCAGCGACTGGGTGTACGCGCTACCAGACTCCAGGATTGATGGCAGCAGCGCGAGGTTCTAATGGCGGTCGATCTAGGTCAACACCATCCGCATCTACAACCTCGACCCTTCTCTGAACCACGACGAGTGTGTTTCTATCTTCAACGCCGCCGGCATATACATGCTGCTCGATGTCAGCACTCCCATCTACGGCGAGTACCTGAACCGCGCCGAACCCGGCTCCTCCTACACCAGGGACTTCCTGCAGCGCCTCTTCTCCATGGTCGAGGCCTTCAAGGATTATCCCAACCTTCTCGGCTTCTTCGGCGGTAACGAGATCATCAACGAGGATGCTGCAAAAGATGCTCCTGCTTATATTCGAGTGAGTCCGGGACAGCTTACCCACACTAGCGTCAACAGCAGCGGCTCTAACAGTTCGTGCAGGCCATCCAGCGTGATCTCAAGGATTATATCGCCCAGCACGCTAGTCGTAAAATTCCCGTCGGCTATTCCGCCGCGGACGTCCGTGATGTACTGAAGGATACTTGGAACTACGTCACCTGCGAATCTTCGGACTCTCCTTCTTCCAATGCTGATTTCTTCGGTCTCAACTCTTACTCCTGGTGTGGTGACTCCAGCTACACAAAGAGTGGATACGACAAGCTGGTGGAAATCTTCGCCAAAACCTCTGTTCCCGTCTTCTTCTCCGAGTATGGCTGCAACGAGGTCAAGCCGCGTATCTTCACCGAGGTCCAGGCCGTGTATGGACCCGAGATGACCAAGGCCATGTGCGGCGGTGTCATCTACGAGTATTCCCAGGAGGACAATGAGTATGGTCTGGTCAAACTTGGCGGAAAGGATAACACCACCTTGCTCGTTGACTACGACAATCTCCTCGGCCAGTTCAAGAAGCTCGATATCAAGAAACTCCAGTCCCTCGACCCGAGCACCACCACTGTCAAACCACCAAGCTGCAAGTCCGACCTCATCACGTCTGGCAGCTTTCTCAAGGACTTTGACATCCCCAAAAGACCCACTGGAGGCAACGATCTAGTCAAGAACGGCATCAAGAACCCTCCCAAGGGTAAACTCGTTCCGGTCAAAACCACTAAGCTGGACGCCAAGGTCTTCACCAAGGATGGAAAGGTTCTCAACAACCTTGAGCTGAAGGTTCTCAGCGGCGACCAGGCTAATATTCCCGGAGAAAACACCTCCGGCACTCCTACCGAGAACTCGAATGCCCCCAAAGGCGCAAAGCCTTCCAATTCTGGAGCTGGAATGAACATCGTCAGCCCCTATGTCCTTGGCGGCATCGTTGCACTTGGCTATGTATTTGTGTAGAGCTGTTCCCCCCAAGATCTCATAAACCTTATGTCTATATAAATCTATCTAGTACATCCACATATTCTTGTTTTGTCCAATTCCTATCGCTTAGATAGCTGCAGATGCACCTCGCGTCTGAGTTAAACTCGCGTGAGCTACTTGAATGAGGTGCAAATGAAATTAGATAAACAATAGTATTGAAGCAATTCTCTAAGTGATTAATAGGGATCCGCGCAGTATACGACACTAGACAAATAGACAAAGACAAAAACTGTTGAAAGCAAAGACACGAAATACAAGCCTCAAAAGGGGTTCACGAATATTCTCATAGACTCAGATATTTAAACCCTTTTCTTCCCCTTGCGTTTAGACGGAGTGCTAGATGCACTCCCAAGCGACGGGAATTCTTCCTGTGGGGAAGAAGGCTCGGCTGGGTCGCGGTGCTCAGCGAGGCTAAGTTGGATAGCAAGCTCGAGGTCGTCGGCGCCGGTCTGTGGAGGCGTGGCTCCTAGGCCCGGAGACGAGAACGGAGAGAGGTGATAGCTTATACTGTCGTCTCCCACAGAGGTACCGGACTCATACTGGGAAGCCTCAGAGGAATCCTGTAAGCTCCTGCGAATGGCCTCGGCAATGCCGGCCTCCAGCTCCTCATCCACAGTCTGAAGAGCGGGAGTGGAGGCTTGACGGGCCAAAGAATTTGCATTGAAGGTTTCGTTCGAGGCGACGGTCTCGCTGGAAGAGCTTCCGGCGGAACTGCTTTCGCTGCCTCTTCGGTTTCTTTCGTCACTGGTGTACGATTCCTCGCTGAGGAGACAGGCGTATGCTAAGATGTCCTCCTCGGTGGCACCTGGGCCGAGGATGTCCGTTCCAAACCGTCCACTAAAGCGAGCAGCCTCTTTCTCCTTTTCGATCTTCTCTCTCTCAAGTTCGGCCTTTTCGTTCATGATGTAATCCATTATTGCGCCACGGCCGGAATTGCTGAAACGTTGGGTCTCCGCATGGTGGTTGCTGCCGCGTGGAGAGTGACGAAGGCGTCGTTTACTGCTCCTGTACTGGTCGGCCGCCGAAGAGCTATAGGCCCAATAACGGAGCTGCGTGCCCAACGCAACGATGCCTCGAAGGCGAGTAGGGTCCTGATCGAGGCAGATCGCACCGGCGGCAAAGAAATTATGCCCAACGTCATGGTTCGACGCACCAGCCTGTTCAAGACGGCGGCGGGCGCGAGATGAGAACCTGGAATTGAGTGTCCGAATTGGCATTGTGGATGACGCTAAATGGTCCCAGGCCTGAACCAATCCGTCGTTCCCACCATGCACGAGGTAAAGAGCCGTCAATGCAAGACTAGACACTTGAGGCGACTGCGTATGGATTATGCGAATGGGACAGATACTGTTCGCAGAGAGGGTGTTTGAAGGCACAGCTGCTCTGACATCCCATACGTAGACTGAGCCAAAAGAAGTTCCGATGGCCATGTACCGTGCACGTTGGCCAGGAATTTCGGCCGACGAAGGTAAAGGATTGCTTGCGACAGAGAATGGCGTCGAGGACATGGAGGATACTCCAGAATTGCCGCACATTCCGAGCAAGGGATCTTCAAATTTCGTCAAACGAGCAAAAGTGGACATATCCAGGGCACAAGCAGTTATTTCAGCACACTTCGAATCTCCGAAGGTAAGGTCCGACACCCTCCATTCGACGGTACGGGCCGAGAGGCTAGAGTCATCGTTATCCACAGCCGAGATAGGTGAGCGTAAAGATTCACTAGATGATGCTAGGACTTCCTCAGATCTAGTCTGACCAAAGAGAGAAGGCTTAATCTCAGTAGCCCGTGAAGAAGGAGAGTCTCCAGAGCTATCAAGTGCGGCGTGGTCGTTGAGCTTGACACGAGTGAATCTTTTGACAGATGGAGCTCCGTCAGGAGTCGCGGAGCAGTCGATCACGACAATAGACTCACCCGCCCCCTGTCCGTCATCACCGGCAAAATCGACCTCTAGCTTCCGCTTCATGTTCCAACCTCGGTATACTTTTCGGAAATGGCATGGCTTTAGGGCAAGAAAACTTTCAATATCCTTCGTTTCGTCGACCAATTGCTCACGGCTAAGATTCATGGCAATAGCCGATGATCGTGGGCTATAGCTGGCGTCATTGGACAGTTTCTTGAAGGGATCAGACTCAGGAACGCGACGGGTATCTTCAATAATTTCCCAAGAAACAGTACGGCCACTTTTCCATGCGGCAATCTCATGGGATTCGGGATCCAGGTGACGGTGAGTGTCTGGCCCTTCCGGGACATCGGTAAGATAGAACACTTCTCCCAAAGCGTTCAAGACGGTGAGCCATATCTTGCGCTGTAAAAGGCGTTTTGTGGAGATGTGATCGTCAACTTTAATGGACACGATCGGAACCCCGGGGCAAAGCGCCCATTTCGCGGTGGGCTGACCGCGCTCAAATCTCCGATCGTACGAGGGGTGCGGGCCGAGCGCATACGAGGTAAGGATTCCAGAGGAATTCCCCGTCATCATACCGCAGAGTCCATGTGTCAATTTCAGAACCTCTGTAGACTTGGCGATCCAAGTAGCGCAGACGCTCGGGTGTGTGGTGTTCAGCGCGGGGATTCCGAGTGCATGTTGCGGTTCAACGGCAGGGGAGGGTAGGAAGCGGCCTCTCTTCTCGCCCGTGGAGAGAAAGTAGACGCGGCCTTGGGGACAGCCTTCACCATATACCATACCGTGAGGCTGGCTCACATCCATGACGTTGGGGTTGCCGACGAGGGTCCCTGAGCCGAGACCCCATTGCGCTTCGCCGGGATAGTTATCCGCAAAGTGATTGAACATGCGGCTTTCGGACAGCAAGCCCCATTTGCCTAGCCCACTCTTCCTCGCGGCCGGATCACTTAGCGTGGCGATGCCTTCCTCGCCAGCGCCATGGACAAAGATTGGAGGTTTGGACTCCAAGGATGAGCCGAAAGTACCGTGGAGGTGGGAGATGGGAAACTGAAGCAACGAGTTGTACGTGACGACCGCGTGGGCGGCGGGTCTGGAGTCAGAACGAGTCGACTTTCGCTGGTCTACAACCTGGTAGCTGGTGGGCTTCCCACGAGCCAGCGAGTGTAGCAGTCGCGTACGTAAGATGTATTCGTTTCTCCAGGAGCTCAGGGCCGTCAGTCTGCAGAAAGCGCGTCGTTTCAACAGAACATGCTCCCAGTCCTCGCCTTCCAGGCGTCCTTCGGCTTTCTGGGCGATCGCCGGTCCCGGAAAATACCGCGAAAACGCAATCCGCCAGGCGTGCGGGGTCGTCACGAGATCGTGGAATCGATGGTTCACCAGACTCATCGACGACAACGAAGGGGGCTGAAGATGTGACAGAATATGTGTGAGGACCTCTGCAGCCAGGCCAGATTAGTCAAAACGACTTGAATGTGGGAGGGGCGGTGAATGTATACCATTAGGGAGAGTCTCGAAAGAGACACCATTCTTTCGCGTCGAAGGAGACTGTCCAAGTTTTTGAGCTTGAACAGGCTCCCCGAGGATAAAGACATCCTCACTGGGCCGACGGGTGGAGGTTCGAGGCTCGGGATGGTGTTGGGAACCTAGCGTTGCCTCAGGCGCATCGACGTCGAGTCGCGGGTCGTCAGAGGGGTGAGGGGACAGCAGCACCGAGCCGGTGGCTGAATGTCCGTCCCCGTCATCCCGGCCTGGGACGTGGCCGTCTGGTAAGGTCTCGCAAGAGTCATTTCCATGCTGGGCAGCGGTTTGAGGGGCGCGCGGTCGGTTGACTGTGACGGGGTTGGTAGACCTGTAACGCTCTGATTGCATAAAATAGAGGTGGAAAACGGGAGGAGAGATATGTCAGACTGAACCAGGGTGTCCGGAACAGTCGAGAGGCGTTGGATGGCAGACAGGTAGAGTGTGTATCCGATGCGAGATGCTGATGACTTCGAGTCTCTTCGTGACGTTGACGTCGAGAGAAAAAGGACGAGCGAAAGGGGGGCCATACCGGAATCCTGGAGGAATTTTCAACCGTAACGTTACTGTAAAACTTCGGTAGGGTGGTTGCTTAATATTGACTACAAAATACCGTAACGTTACGACGCTGCGGTTAAATAATAGTATTCTAGTTAAGCGTGCGTATACTTAATTAGCTAGTATATTATATATATATTTAACCTCTTAGGTAGAACTATAGATATCTAATAGTAGGCTCTATATATATTAATTATCTATCTATTATATTTTAATTATCTACTATATAGTTGTTATATTAATTAAATATATATAGTTAATAATACTTAGTATTTAGAATACTACTACTACTAGCTAAATATATACTATATTAAATACTAACTACCTCTCCCTCTTATAATAAATATACCTTTTATATATAATATAGAAATATATTTAGTAACCCTATAGTTAGCTTAAGGTACTTTAAGTTACTACTTAATAGAATTATATATAGATTTACTCTATAGATTACTAAAAGACTAATAATATAGAAGTTCTAATCTTCTATATATAATATAGATAGATTTAATATATCTTTATATTTAATCTTATAAGCTAGAACTATTATAAAAAAGACTCTTTATTAATTTTATAGTATATATATAAAGATACTAGTTATTTATATTATTACTACCCCTTTTAGTTCTAACTAAGTATATTTAATTAGATTATCTATTACTAGTATAGTTCTTTAGCTTTCTAGTAGAAATTTAAATATTATCTTCTTAAAGAGTTAAATTAGTATTTTATTAGATTTATATAGATTATAGATCTTCTAGTTTTAATTATATATAGTTTATAGACCCTAGAGGAAGAAATAGAATATTAGTAATCTAGTAAGATATATAGATAGAATCCTAAGAGGGACTATACCTTATACTATTATTAGTTAAGAAGAGATAATAGGCTTAAGGTATAGAGATTCTAATATATACTAGAGAGTATTATTAGTATTATTAGTTTTATTATTAGTATCTAGATATAAATAGAATACTACTAAGGCTAAATATCTATACTAGATCTTCTATATATAATAGATTATAAAAGGTTTAGAGTATATAAATATATTAGTTAGTAGTAGTAAGAGTATTTACTTAAAGTTTTTCTAGACTAGTAAATTCTTTTTAATATTCTATTTATTAGTCCTCTAGACTAGAGCTTTATATTTATAATATTTATTCTTACTAAGTAGAATATTATAGTTATTAGTAACTATATACTTCTTTATTTAATTACTATAGTATAGACTAATATATATATTTAGTTAGTACTTTATATTTTTAGTTATATTGCCTAGTCTTAGTACTATAGAAATTACCTTTTTATTAGGGTCCTCTTAAAAGGATATAAAACTATTAGTAGAGGAGGTCTACTAGAACTTTAATATTAGAATAGCCCTAGTAGAGGACTAAGGTAGTCTTGCTATTATAATAATAGTATTAACTATCTTCTAAAATAGTATTTGGCTTTCTATAATAGTACTCTATATAATATATAGGCTAGTAGTAGTTTATAATATAAGTAATAAGTTAGAATAAATAATAGTACTAAATATCTTTATAAAAAGTATATATACTATTCTTAGATTATTTAAGATAACTTTAAATATATTTAGAAGAGCTTATTTAATAGTAGTAATAATCTAGTTAGAGTATATATAGTAGTAGATAATAATTAGAATTATAATTAAAGTATATATATATTTCTAGATTTAGTAGAACTCTAGATATATTATTAGTAACTATAATCTACCCTAGTAGCTTAGAAAGAAAAACTACTAAAGATACTAATAGTACTCCTTCTACTTAGCTATAGTTAGAATAGATATAGTTAGTAGTATATATACTATCTTTAATATACTAGTAAGCTCGCTATAATAAGGGTTAGAGGGGAAAAATATTACTAGATTAAGACTTAGATAGATCTAGAAAACTAGGGACTAGTTTAGAATAAAGCTATACTTCTTATACTCCTTATCTTATCTTTTAATTATTAAGTATATATTAATATCCTCCTACTACTATATAAGTTTATAGTAGTACTATCTATTAGCTACTATATTAAAGAATATATTACTCCTCTAGAGATCTAAAACTATATAGCTTTAGTATAAATAGCTTACTATTAGTTATTTAATACTTATATTATTATTCTACTATAGTATATTGCCTAGAAATATTATATAAGGAGCGATAACCCTTATTATAGACTAGCTTTAAAGTTAAACCTTAATACTATATTTAATAGTCTAGAATTCTAGTAATAGAATATAAATAATATCTAGAAAATTAGTAGTATATAGTCTAAAGGAGATAGTATAGATATTATTTCTTTTTCTCCTATTCTCTATATAGAGATCTATAGAGATTAGGTAGAACTCTATTATATTGCGATATATATTTTAGTAGAGTCTAAAACCGTCGATAAAGAGCTAAAAAGAGATAGAGATAATATAATAGACTTTATTATAGGGGATAACTATCTTAGATAGGTTAAAGCAACTATAATAGGCAATTTCTAGTTTACTATATAAGGGTATACTACTTTAGAGGGTATAAATTCCTATATATTTATCTATTTAAATAATATAATATATAAAGTACTCTACTATAGATACTAGAGCTTCTTTAGTAGATTCCCCTTTAAATTTATAGTTAAGTTTAATATTTAACTAATATACTATATTAATTACTAGTAATATAAGCTATATATCCTTATCTTTAGATATAATTAGTTTCTATAGATAGAGTAGTAGTACTATACTCTAGAATTCCGTACTATATTACTCTAAGCTACTATTAATAGCTAGCTAGAGCTATAGTAGTATCTTACTAAACTATATACTACTCTTATATTTATCCCTTTTTATAAAAATAATTTATCTAATATATAGTTTAGATTTATAATATATATAGTCTAGTATCTTATATATAAAGGCGACGAAGTTAGAAGAGAAGATAGAGTTATCTATTATATAGATTATAAAATCCCTTAATATTATTCTAATTAAACTATTCTAGAATATAGAATACTAGAGCTCTATTAGATTATTAATAATATTAGCTATATCTATATATATACTTCTATAGAACTCTAGAGACTAAATAAAGGTAGATAGAAGTATAATAGAGTTCTAGAAGAATATATCTAGTTAAAGTAATAGTTTAGCTATAGCTTGGTTATATCTATCTACTATTAGTATCTATTTTAGTATAATAGATATAGAGCTCTACTAAATAGATAGGCTTAGAAATTATAAGTAATACTTTTACTTTAGACTACTAAGCCCCTTTAGTAGCTACTAGATAGTATTAATATTTTATAGTAAGGATAGAATCTCTAGTAGAGATATATACTATAGATATAAAATATTAGAGTATTTATACTATAACTCTAGAGTAAGTATAAACAAATCTAATACTATATAGTTTAAAGTATATAAATATAGTAGTATATTAGATATATTATTTTAAAGTATTAGTATTTTATAAATATATAATTTATATAAAATTAGTATTCTATTAAAGTTCTTATTAGAATTATTTAATAAAGTATTAGATATATTTTATTTATTATTTTATAAACTAATATATATTTACGCGTCTTTAATAATATCTCTTATAATAAACTTACTAGATTTAGAACTACTATCTAGATTAATAGATAAATTACTTTTAGAGTTACTAGAATTCTACTATTTTATTTATTAGTATTTAATCTTTATTTTATAGATAGAGGTTTAATAAATAATTAAATAATAATTTATCCCTCTATTATACTACTCTATAGCTTCCTTAGAGTTCTAAGATATAGAAGAAAATACTAGCTAAGTATTTATAGTAAAGAGACTACTAATTAGGTTCTAATACTAGTACTAGTACTATATCTACTTAATATTATTCTACTAAGGATACTCTTATTTAAGAGAGTATTTATATTGGTTTTCTATACGCGCTATATACTACTCGAATATAAATATACTCTCTAAATTATTAAAGTATCTAGATACTATATTATCTAAGGTATATACTAATTTCTATATTAGCTATAAAGTATATATTAATAGTATTAAAAACTAGTAGAGAGAAGAAGAAGAATATAAGAAGGGATTCTATATAGTTAGTAACGGTTATACTAGATATCTCTTTAAAGAAATACTATTAATAAAGTAGTTTATTTAAATAGATATATAGAGTAACGATTCTAGACTAGGACTATTTATTAAGCTATATACTTTAAAGAGATTAGTAAGTAAGCTAGTAATCTAGTTATATATTTATTAGCTAGTATAAATATAGACTATATAAACTAGAAATATAATATAGAATATATAGATCTTATATAAAGAATAGATCTTACTATACTTTTAGATCTCTAGACCTTTATATCTCTAAGCCTTTATATCTTTAAGATATTAAAAAGATATTAATCTTTAGAGTATTAAATTTAGTAACTCTATCTAGTAATAAAAGTATATAAATATTGCTATCTTTCTAGTACTAGAACTCCTACTAGATATACCTTAACGGAATCCTACTACCTCCTTCCTTAATTAACTATTTATACTAGCCTAATCTCCTAGTCTCTCTCTACCTTTCTTCCTCTATATTAGAATACTCTAGATATACTAACTACTACTAAAGTAAATATCTAGAAATACTATATTCTCCTCTAGGAGTTCACGCCTACCTTATCTATAGCTATTTAACCTAATATAGATAATAATAGTCTTAATAATAAAGATATTAATAAGATATTTACTAACTCCTTTATTAGCTAGGGCCTTTATTAAGTAGATATCTTCTTCTATAAATTAGATTTACTAGGTATAGGGTCTAGTATACTCTATAATACGAGATTAGGGCTAGTATTTATTTAGTATATCTAGCTAAAGAAGCAAGAACTATAAATCGAGCTAAGATAGTCTTTCTTTCTCTTACTATATAATAATAGTATTCTAGATATTATAAAGAAGATTTATATATCTATTAAGTAGACTAAAACTAGTTACTTCTTCTATAATATAAATATTAGATATATAAGAGATATTACTAAAAACTAGAAATATATCTCTATAAAGAAGTTTAAGATATAGAAATTCTATTTAGTTAGTTAGTTAGTATATTAATATTAGTATATAGTCTTATATTAAAAAGGTAGTCGAACTTAGCTCTTTTAATACTCTAGAGACTAGTATCTATAAAGTAAATAATATAGCTTAGCTTATTAGTTTCTTTACTAGAGAGTTTAATAAAGATATATTTATAAATATCTTCTATTAGATATCTATAGTAATCGACTTTTAGAATTCCCCCCTATATAGATAGTAGTTTATAAGGTATATATTATCTATAATATATATTAGCTAATAAAATAACTATTAATACTTATTAGTATAGAAATATATAGTAATCTAGCCGCCTAAGTAAAGCTTTATTTAGATATACTTACTACTAATATAATACTTAAGAAGAATAAATATCTATTTTTATTCTTTAACTTTTTTACTCTATAAGAAGGTCTTTGCGATATCGAGTATAGGGATTTTATTAAGTTGAATAGAATTCTAAGCTTTATAGGTATATAAAAGTATAAGGAGAAGTCGATAGTATACTCTATATTAATAACTATAGCTATTCTAGTAAAGGAGTTAGTATCTAATATACTTAATAGGCCTTTTACTAGTCTAAACTATATTAACTATACCTCTATTCTACCTAGATCAATAACTAAGGTAGAGTTAGAAATATTGCTAGTACTACTATTAGAAGTATCTAAGGAATACTATATTATTCTTACTAATACCGTAGCCTTTTATATATTAAAATAGTAGTCTACTAGAAAATACTATTATCTCTAGACCTTAGTCTATTATAATAGAGATTATTAATAATATCTATAGATTAGAGACCTATTTTAATAGAATCCCTTTACTATATTAAGCCTTTAATTAGTAATAAATAGAATATACTAGATATTATTAATCTATAAATTAGAGATCTATTTTAATAGAATTCCTTCTCTATATTAAGTCCTCTATTAGTAAAGAATAGGATATACTAGAGATTATCGATAATATTTGAAATTTAGAGATATATTCTAACTACTATTCTTCTTTATTATTGGTCTTCCTTACTACTATTCTTCTTTACTACTCTTTTTAATAGATCTTTATCCTCGTTTACTACTATTTTTATAGATCTCTATTCTTATTCACTACTATCCTTTATAGATCTCTGTCCTTATTTACTACTATTACTATAGATCTCTATCCTCGTTTACTACTATTACTATAGATCTCGGTACCTTAGTCTTATATTAGTTTAATATATATTGTTTTTATAAAGTAATAACGGATTTCTATATATAATATTAATATCTTAACTATCTATAAGATACTATTCTACTAGTAAGAGAGTATAATTAGTAGAACTATATAGCTACTATTCTCTATATTTCTAGTAAGGAATTTAGTATACTAGTGTAGTATATAAATATATATTATATAAGCTTTATAATACTAATAATCTAGTAAGCGGAATATCTCGTCGGCGATATTCTAATTAGATAATTAAAATACTAGCTTTTTAATTTTTACCTTTATATAAAAAATCTCTTTACTTCCTCTCTCTTCTCCTTATCCTTAGGCTCTACCTCTCTACTTATTAACTAGATCTACTTACTCTACTTACCCTACTCGCTCGCTAGTCTATTTATTTATTTTATCTATCTTATCTATCTACCCTAATATCCTCCTCTCGCCCTTTTTTTCTACTCTATAAGTAATATTCCCCTATTATAATATAGATATTAAGAAGTTAACTAAAATATAGACTCTAATATCTAGCTTTTTAAAATACTAATTTATAAAGCTACTAGATCCCTATATACTATCTATATTATAGCTAAGACTACTAAGAAGAAAGGCCCTCTAACTATCTATTAGTACTACCTAAACTAGATATATATAGACTATCTTAATAAATTATATATCTATATAGATAGCTTAAATAATATTTATAAAATATATAAGAAGTTAAAAATCTTCTATATACTAGTTAATAGTAGATATTATAAGCTAATTAAAGCCCTCTTAGAGATATATAAGTAGTATACTAATATTACTAACCTCTTTATTAAGAAGAATAATTTTATTAATCTTAAGAAAATTACTATAGATCTCCGCGTAGCTATAATTAAGTATCTAAACTCCCTTACTATTAAAAAGACTACTACCTCCCCCCCTTTAATTAAAGATATCTTTATCTCTACCTTAAAGATAGTCTCTCTACTTTAGTAAGTTATTAGCCTCTAGAGGGAGGTAAAAGACCTTTTAGAGGCTATATACTTATATATATTAATAAGTTTAGAATCCCAATTTAGAATAATAAGGGTATTAATATCTATATAGTATACTTCTATAGTAGCTACTAATATATATAGAGAGCTTATAGAAAGTATAGAGGTATTTAGAAAAATAAATAATATATAGTATTAGTATTCTTTAATAGATAGATATTAACTATATAGTATATAGAAATATAACTTTATAGATATATTTTTAGCCTTCTCCTCTACTTTACTAATCTCTACTATTTATACCCTTCTACCCCCTTTTATAGAGTTCTAGTCCTCTTTAGAATAGTATTATCTATAGAAAGTTAATAACTCTAACTACTACTAATAATTATACTTTACTTTAGTAGGCTTTAGTAGTAGACTTACTAAAATATACTATAAGAGGAGTATCTCTATTATTTCTACTACTACCCCTAAGCCTACTACTACCCCCCCCTTAGTCGCCGCCCCCCCCTCTACTACTACTCCCTCCCTTACTACTATTTCCCCTTTTACTATTGCCTCTACTACTACCTCTACCGCTACCCCTACTACTACCTCTACTACTACCTCTACTACTTCTACCTTTACTACTAGCTTCTTCTAGCTAATTACTCTAGCCCCTACGCGGAATACTAGTAATACTAGTCTAATAATATCTATATACTCTACTACTACTACCTCTACTACTTATAGTACTAATAGAAGTAAAAAGTAGAAGAAGTAGATAATATTAGTATTCTAGATTAATAAGACTAAATATTAGATATATAATATAGAGAAATGATTAATTAAATAAAACTTAGTCTAGATAGTAATATAAAATATATTTAGAATTCTATATATCTACTTAATTTAATAAGATTAACTTAATATAGAGAGAATACTTAATATTAAATATACTTAACTATAATAGTTACCTTTATAAGGTAATAGTTATCTACTTAATATATATTCTATATAGAATTCTAGAAAAATAGTTGTCCGATAGTTGAAAATATCTCCGCGATTCTAGTATAGAGCCAAGGCTAGATTATATAAAGACGCGGTGACTATATCGAAAAGTATAGATATATCGGGACTATTGTTTTACTATATCGATACTATACCCCTTTGGATATCCGCTTTTAGATATACCTCGACAATTAATAACTAATCTACTATTAATTTTGTAGTTATAGTATTTAAAAGGAGATATCTCTTTTATAGGGCACTGTCTCGCAGCTAGATAACTATAGTAGAGTAGTAGTAGAGTAGTAGTAAATATAGTAGTAAATATAGTAGTAGATATAATTAAGCTATTAAGGTTATAGTAGATATAGTTAGAGAATAGTTACTAAATTAGGAATAACTCTAGAGGTCTTATTACTTACTATCTACTATATCTATACTCTACTAGATATTATATACTATTAATTATTATAAAAATACTATATTCTATATATAATAAATAAAATAACCTCCTCCTTAGTTAAGAATTACTTTATTATTATATTTAAGTTCGACTTAAACTATATATAGGCTAGATCTAACTATAGAGAGACTAATAATAATATATAGATTAGGCTTAAAGGTAAGATAGAGAATAGAGAGATTTAGAATAGAGTCTTACTATATTTACTATATAGGAATAATTAAAAGGAATATCTACTTAGTATCGCTTAGTCTATAGATAAATATAGTTAAGATCTAACTAAATATTAACTCTCTATACTAAGTAATATCTCTAATAATAAGGGTATAGTAATAGCTATACTCTTAGAAGATAAAGCTAACTTACTAGAAGAACTAGATTAGATAAAAGTCTAGTTTAAATACTAATAGCTTACTCTAATTAGTATTATATATATATTTTAGCTTCTATAGAAATAGATATATATTTAGTAGTATAGAGATCTTTATATTTAAAATATTAAGCTTTAAAGCTAATATAGTAGAGAGTTAAGTCTAAATATTAATAGACTTAATATACTATATATTAGATATATTATATAATAGTTACTATATATTAAGTTAGAGTAGAGTATTAAGAAGAATTAGAGATTATTAAAATATTTACTATATTTTATTATTTAGATTAAGCTTATCTTTAAAAAATATATCTTAGAGAACTAATAGTATTATTCTATAGAAGCTCTTCTAGATAAGTAAAATCTTCTCTATATTATAGTAATTAGTTTAATATATAAGGTTTTTATAATCGTAGTACTTATTCTCTCTAGCTAGAATATTATAGTTATTTAATAGGGTATACTCCTTTATCTACTTAAAGTAGTAAATACTAATATATATATTAAGACGGCTCTTTATTTTATTAAGTTACTTAGTTATAACTAATACTAACTTAATAGTCTATTTAACTATCTTAAACTTAGACTAGCCTAATACTAATATCTAATTAGGAGTAAGAGATATAAATTAGCTCTTTATAATAGATAAAGTATAAGAGTAGATAGGGGTACTAATACTAATAATAGCTTTAATTAGTATCTAGAGTAGTAACTAGGCCTATTAGATAATTTATTTAATCTTATTAATATTATATATAATAGAAGACTAGATTATAAAAATAGAGTTACTTTTAGTAATCGCTATAAATATCTTAATAATAAGATTTTATAGTTAGATATCTATAATATTAAAAATAATTAGTAGTATATATTAGATATTAGATTAAATCTAGCTATCTACTAGATAGTATTAGAGTAGTATAGAAATTATTAGTAATATCTAGATATACTTCTATAATTAGTAGAATTTTAGATAGGTAATTAGAAATTAGAGGCGGCTCTAGTCTCTAGAGAATAGAAATCTCTATAGCTAATAGAGATATTCTATTTTACTATCTAGTATAAGAATATATAATATAAGAATTAAATATACTATCTTAGAGATACTAGAGAACTTGCTATAATAAAGATTAGAGGGGAAAAATATAACTAGATTAAGACTAAAATAGATACTAAAGAGAAGAGACTACTATTTAGTTATATTATACTTATTATAGATTTAAATCTAATCTATTAATATCGTTACTATATTAATTTACTATTAGATATACTAGATAAAGTAATAGTATTAGCTTTACTTATTAATATTAAATAGAAGATTAAATCTATTATACTAATCTATAAAATAGCTATAATAGCTTTAATTTATAGATAGCCCCTTAATACTAGTATTATTATTCTACTATAGTATATTATCTAAGAATACTAAGTAAGATATAATAACTTGAGTTAGCTCTAGATTACTATTAAATTAAATAAATATACTATAACTATCTAACTATTTAAATTTAGAAGATAGTATACTAATAATATTAGAGAAGTTAGTACTATAAGGGCTAAAGGTAATAGTAAAGATATTAGAGTACTTACTCTACTATATATATCTAAAATAGAATATTAGATAGACGCTAATTAGAGTTCTATATATATTATAATATAGTCTAAAGCTATCTATAAAAAGTTAATATAGTAGAGATAGTACTCTACCTCTATAGAATATATAAATAAGATACTCTTAGCTATATATAGTAATCTCTAGTTTACCTTAGAGAGAAGTAGTCTAATAGTAAAATATTATATATTTAGAGTCTTAGATTATAATAAAGACCTCTTAATATAGAAAGTAATTATACTATATAGAGTTATAGATTAGTAAAACTATAGTATTATTATTAGTATTATCCTTAGTATTAAATATTATATTAAGGAAGACTCTTAATTTTAATAGAACTTTTAAGGGTAGAATTTTAAAGTACTTACTCTTTATAAGTAGTAACTCTTTATAATATATTAGTAGATTAAAAAAGTCGAGTTAACCTTTATAATTAATAGATAAATATTATAAAATACTCTATACTTTAAGAATAACTATACTAGAAACTATTACTATTAATCTTCTATTCTTATTAAAAAATAAAATCTAATCTAGATAATAGTAGTCTAATTTAATAATTTAATATAGATATATAATATCGATATAGTAATAATATATAATATTTCTAAAGAGAATTTCCTCCTTTATAGTATTATAAATAATTTCTTTAGAGTAATATTTTACTAAACTACCTTAGGCCTATCTATACTATAGTTCTATTAGCTTATTAATAAGTTTTACTATTCTAATATATATCTACTATTAAAATATAGGAGACTTAATAAAATATACTACTAGACTTATAATATTCTAGAAGTAGATATTCTTTATTATTATTTCTACTAACTCCTTATTAGTAAAGTATAGAGTTAGTAACTATAGCGGCGAGATAATTAGGATAGTAGCTTAATAGATAGAGAGAATAGAGAACTATACTTTATATTACTATTTTAAAGTAGTTAGATCTTTAGATAGCTTCTAGATTAGTCAAATATTATTAAGTATTTATAGAATACTTAATAGAGATAAATAATAAGTATAGGAGAGACCTAACTCCTTAGCTTATAGTACTATTAAAATAGTAAATATATTTATTAAGGTATTATTATATTTATAAAGAAGTATTTAGAATAGATTAGGGTCTTGGTTAAAGTTAGGGTTATAGTAGTTAGAGTTATAAATACTACTTTATTAGTCGTTAGTATTATTAATCTCTATAATTTCTAAAGCTATAGTTATATTATTTTTATCTAAGATATCTACCTTAATAGTAGTATATTCTATTACTCTATCTCTACTAGTAGACTCTATATTAGTAAAGAGATTATTAATACCTTTAATAATATTAGTATAGATATTTTTATTAATAGTAGTAGAAGGTAATTTAGTATTTTTAGCTACTATAAAATATAAAATTAAATATAGTTCAACTATATTTTCTAATACTTAAGGTATATTTTTTTATATCTAGAGTTTATATTCTTCTATATCTATATTAGAAGAATTATCTACTTCTTTAGTAACTATAGATATAATAGGGGTTTTATTCTATAGAAGATTAGTATTATCTATATATTATTTTTAATAATAGACTTATATATATAGTAGTATTAGGATTAGAGTAGATAGTATTACTATTTAGCCTCTCTACTCTCTTAATATATTTACTAGAAATACTACTTTTCTCTCTAGCTTAGAGTAATTTTAATATAGAATATAATAATTTTTAAAGATTTAGATACTAAATAAATATCTTATATTATTTTAGTACTTAAAATATCTAAAGAGGTATCTTTAGAGATACTATAAGAGATATTTAAATATATTAAAGGAGATTAAGATATAGATTATAGAGAATATAAATAAATAAAGATAGAGGGGTAAAAAATAAGACTTAATCTAATTTAGAAAGTTTAATAATATACTACTTTTTTTAAAAATACTATTATAACTCTAACTTTATATATAAGATATCTAAACTCTAGAGTCTAAATAGTATTCTTATAATAGTAAGTTCTAGTCTTAGCCTTATAGAGGTATATTCTAGTATTAAAATATCTAAACTAGACTTTTTAATATCCTTAGAGATAAAGAGATATAGAGTATAAAGAGTAAAAAATAAATAGCCTTATTATAGAAGAATTATCTACTCTAATAAGTAAGAGTATAGCTCTACTATAAGGCCGATAGAACTTAAACTTATTAAAAAGATTAGATAGATATACTTTATAATATTAAATAAGGAAGATCTAAACTAAGTTATTAAGTAATATTTTTAAATCTCTAATAAGTAGTTTTATAAGTTTATAACCCCTTATATAGCTATATTAGAAATTCTAAAAGAGTAGAAGAGTAAGAGTCTATTTTATATAAAGGTCTATAGATATAATACTAATTTATAGAGCTTTTATAAAGTATAATACTTTAAATTTCTATACTATTTTTCTATAATTTATATATTATTTTCTAACTATATTTTTTACTAATAAAGAATATAGAAATATATATAGAATAAAATAGAGAATAAAAAAGTAGATAGAGTTAAGTTTAGAATATATAGTTCTAAAGATAGAGAGATAATCTTCTAATAGTTCTAATCCTATTTTACTCTAGAGAAATTCTTTATAATATTCTATTAGGCTTAATAAATTATAGACTATAATAAGTCTCCTAAGATTAGAAAGTAGTATATATAGTATAAGAAAATATTACTAAAAATATAAGCTAGAGGCTAATAGTATATAGATCTATATTCTAATATTATAGTAGAGATAAAGCTATATCTAGATATTAAGGCGAATAAGAGTTAGGCCTATAAAGCTATAGAAGTATAGAAAGGAGTACTTATCTTCTAGAATATCCTTATCTTTACTAATAATTATAAGATAATTATAAAGAAGGACTTTACTATAAAGACTATATATAGTATTAGGAAGATCTAGTAGAAGAGTAACCTTGCTATAATTATAGATATAAAGTAGAGGCTCTATATTATAAGAATACTCTAAAGATCTACTATAGTATACTCCTCTAGTATAGCTAAGAGTATTAAAAATACTATCTTTATAGATTAAGTTAAGTTAAATAGATATATCTTCTCTATTTATTCTATTATTTATTCTATATTTATCTAGATTCGATACTTAAAGTATATATATAGTATATATATAGTATATATATTTTACTAGAGGTAAGGAGGATATCTAAGGAGAATATTTAAGAAGGAGAATATCTACGTCCTTATTAAAAGAAAAGAATATCTATATCTTATTAGAGTTCTATTAGAGTTACTCTTTTATCTAATATTTTTTTTTCTATATTCTAATTAGAACTATTATCTAGTTAATATACTATAATAATATATAAGTATAAAATTTTTTCTTTATATACCTCTTCTTTTCTTCTCTTTTCTCTTTTATATCCCTTTTCTCCTCTCCCTTTCTATTTTAATTACTAAGTATTTCTTACGCGCCTTATATACCTACTATAGAATAAGTCTATCTTATTCTATATATACTTTAATACTAATAAGGAGTTACTAATATAGTATATATCTAATTCGATTTATCTCTATAAATATTAAGAGCTTTATAAGAGAAAGAGAAAATAAAGGAGAAAAAAGAGAAAGGGCTTACTACTAACTCTATATATTAGTATTATATAAAATTCTATATCTTCTCTAACTATATTAACGAGGTCTATAAGATTATTATTTATAGAAAGTCTAAGTTTTATACTAATTATTAGTATAATAAAAAGATATATAAGTCCTTCCTCTCTAAATTTAAGAAATATATAGTCTCTATTAAAGAGCTATATACTATTTATCTAGAAATAAAGAATATATTAGTAAAGTATACTATTAAGGAGTTATTAATATAGCTATTTAAAGAAATTACTTTTTATTTTAAATAATACTCTACTAGATTTATTAAAGTACTCTCTAATACTAAAGGGAATAAAATAAAAGAGCTAGTAGTTATTACTAATATTAATCTAGAATAGCTTAAGGTTAAAGCCCTTATTAATATTACTTTAGCCTTAGTAGAGATAAAGGAGCTCTCTAAAGTTAGTCTAGATATTATATATAATAGCTTAAAAGAAATATATATCTAAAGGGAAATTTTCTAAATAAGTATTTCTATTATTCTTTTAATTTATTAGCTATTTACTAATAAAATAGAAGAAATTATATAAAGATTTAGAATAGATATTAGATATTAGAAAGAAGTTAGAAGAAGTTAAGGCTACTATATATACTTAGATAAATACTATCTATACTAGATAGAAAAGGGTTATTTCTTCTCCTAAAGTATTTTCTATTATTCTTAATAGCTCTTAGATATACTTAGATATACTCTTAGTTTAGCTTAAAGTAGCTAATATTAACTAGTATATAGAAGTAAGGAGATAATAATACTAATCTATTTACTCTAAAGAAAGTTTATTATAGTAAGTCGGCCTTAAAAACTAGAAGTCTAGTTAGATATATTAGTAGTAAAACTAGAGTAGAATATATTATATAGTACTTTAATAGTAGTAGCTCCCTCTTAGATAGATTTAAAGATAGTACTTCTCCTCTACTACTAGATATACTATTAAAGAATTCTACTCTACTAGCTAGGCTATTACCTTCTTCTATATTCTAGATATTCTAGTAGCTTTATTAATATCTAGCTTAAACTAGAATAAGTATTTTAGTAATATATATAGAAGTTAAGATAATATTAAGGGGTTAAATAGTATTAGGTTAGTATTCTAGTAGTATTCTAGTAGAGATAGTTAATAGATAGTTTAGATATAATATAGATATAGTATTAAAATAGTATTAGATTAATATTCTAGTAGAGGTATTTATAGATAGTATTAAAATAGTATTAGTAGAGTATTAGTAAAGTATTAATATAGTTTTAGTTTATAGAATAAGTTGGCTATCTATAATATTCCCTTAGAAACTCTAGTAGTTATATAAAATATAGTATAATAGATAGAAACCTAGAAAAAAAAGATATAGTCTCCTCTTTTAATACTCTTATACTACTATAGAACTCTAATCTACCATCTTAATACTATCTTAATACTGTAGCGGACTTATATCGGGGTTAGTGTCGGGGTTGGTGACTATGCCGGAGCCGTAACATCGTAGTTCCGAGAAACCTCTACATTCCGTTATGGGAGTCCACGTCGAACCTCATGCGAGCAGGCAACAGCAGAGGAAGACGGGGAGGTTAAGGAGATATACTGATAGCTTACAGCCGGCGCCTAGTTGAGAGCCTCGCGAGATAGATTCGCGTCAAGCGGGTTTCCATACGACATCAGCATGCCGTCTACAGGTACGCCTCTGGAATTATAATGCCCTCTACAGGTACCCCTCTGTAACTCATCCAGCATGCTTAGAAACTGTAGGATACTAACACCGATAGATGCGGATACGATACGCATCCTCGTGTCGACGGACAACCATGTCGGGTACAACGAACGCGATCCCGTGCGGGGAGACGACAGCTGGAAGAGCTTCCACGAGGTGATGTGTCTCGCCAAAGAGCGCGACGTCGACATGGTCCTCCTGGCAGGCGATCTGTTCCACGAGAACAAGCCGTCTCGCAAATCGATGTACCAGGTGATGCGGTCGCTGCGCATGAACTGCCTGGGAGACAAGCCGTGCGCGCTCGAGATACTGAGCGACGCCAGCGAGAACTTCCAGGGCGCGTTCAACCACGTGAACTACGAGGACCTGGACATCAACGTGGCCATCCCCGTGTTCTCGATACACGGGAACCACGACGACCCGTCCGGGGAAGGGCACCTGGCGGCGCTCGATCTGCTGCAGGTGTCCGGGCTGGTGAACTACTACGGACGCACGCCGGAGTCGGACAACATCCAGGTCAAGCCGGTGCTGCTGCAGAAGGGCCACACGAAACTGGCGCTGTTCGGGATGAGCAACGTGCGCGACGAGAGGCTCTTCCGGACGTTTCGGGACGGCAAGGTGCGGTTCTTCCGGCCGTCGGTGCAGCAGGGCGAGTGGTTCAACCTGATGAGCGTGCACCAGAACCACCACGCGCACACGGAGACGGGCTACCTGCCGGAGACGTTCCTGCCGGAGTTCCTCGACCTGGTGGTCTGGGGCCACGAGCACGAGTGCCTGATACAGCCGCGCCTGAACGCGGAGACGAAGTTCCACGTCATGCAGCCGGGGTCCTCGGTCGCAACGTCGCTGGTGCCCGGCGAGGCGGTAACCAAGCAGGTCTCGATAGTGAGCATCACCGGGCGGGAGTTCAAGAGCGAGCCTATCCCGCTGAGAACGGTGCGTCCGTTCGTGACGCGGGAGGTCATCCTGGGCGAGGAGAAAGAGATGGTGAAGGTGTCGAGGAAGGAAGACACCCGCACCGAGACGACGCGCTTCCTGACGGGGGTGGTCGAGGAGATGATCGAGGAGGCTAGGGCCGAGTGGCTGGCGCAGCGGGAGGATGCAAGCGAAGATGAGAGGGAGGAATTCCCCCTCCCGCTGATCCGGATCCGCGTCGAGACGTCCAAGCCCAGCGGCGGCAACTTCGACTGCGAGAACCCG
Organism: Onygena corvina; assembly: GCA_000812245.1. Taxonomy (NCBI): domain Eukaryota; kingdom Fungi; phylum Ascomycota; class Eurotiomycetes; order Onygenales; family Onygenaceae; genus Onygena; species Onygena corvina. Next base: position 84,724 of record JWPT01000190.1, read on the forward strand.
CAGCGGTTCTCGAACCGGTTCATCGGGCGGGTGGCCAACAGCAGCGACATCGTGCAGTTCCACCGCAAGAAGAAGGGGACAGTCAACAGGTCGGAGGTCCCGGACGACCCCGCGGCGTCGCACCTGGTGGCGCTGGACGCGATCAAGGTGGAGCAGCTGGTGCGCGAGTTCCTGACGGCGCAGTCGCTGACGATCCTGCCGCAGAACTCGTTCGGCGACGCGGTGTCGCAGTTCGTGGACAAGGACGACAAGTACGCGATGGAGCTGTTCGTGAACGAGTCGCTGGAGAGCCAGATCCAGCACCTGATGGGGCTGGACCGGGGGGCAGAGGGGGATGCAGAGGAGGAGGGGGACGGGGAGGGGGTGATCCAGGCGGCGATGGACAAGTACCGCGGGCAGCTGGAGGAGCTGTTCGCCAAGGGCCGGGGCAAGGGGAAGCGCCGGGGGGGGCGGAAGCGGTTCAAGCCGAAGCCGGACGGGTGGGACTCGGAGTTCGACGGGGCGTGGGAGGACCAGCCGGGGGCGGTAGTTCATGAGGCGGAGGTCGAGGAGGTCGAGGAGGAGCAGGCCGTCGAAGAGGAGGAAGTCCAGGAGCCCGCCCGAAGGGGCAGGGCCTCGCGGGGACGAGCCAGAGCCGCGCCGAGGGCAAGGGCGAGGCGCAGAGGGCCGTCCACTACATAGTCTCCTATACTCTCATACACCCACACTCCATACATACACACTCCATACTCCTCCTATACACTCCATACATACTCCACACATACACACTTATACTCCTCCTACATACACACTCATACATACTCTACACATACACACCCCATACTCCTTATACTCTCATACTCCTCATACACACTCCATACACACTCTCCACACTCATACATACATACACACACTCCTACACACACCACTCCTACATACACACCTCTTACTACTACTGCCGCTCACTCGCTGCGCTCGCCGCAGTAAGTGAGTAAGGCAAAAAGTCAACGGGGCGTTCGCCCGCACGCCGAGGTGGTCTGGGTCGCCACCCCCGAGAGGAAGGCCTCTGCAGAATCGCTTCCCTCAAGGGTCCCTTCCGGGTCCTAGCGCGCCCCAGCCGTCGTGGACTGCTCGCACGAGTGGGGGAGAACTCGAGAGTCGCGGCTCGGGGGTTCGAACCAGGCGTCGAGGCGTGTGCTCGGGTCGGCGGCCCGCGTTTCCCTTCGGCCATGACAGCTATATGACAGTGAGGGCGACAGCCCTCACATAGGGGCAACAGGGTACAGCAGGCAGAGGTAGAGGGGTAGACAGAGGGCAGACAGAGGGTACAGCAGACAGGAGGGGTACCTAGGCAGACAGGAGCAGAAGAGTACCCGGGTGGCCGCGGGCTCGGCAATACCTAGGAGGTATGTACTGCTGGCTGTACTCTGGCTGTCGGCTGTACTGTCACTGCCGGCTACTGCTGACTGTCCTGGGTGTACTCTACGTGGTCTGCCGGCTCGTCTGCCGGCGCTCTGACTTCTGTGGTCGCTGCTCTCGCTGGCTGCGCTCGCCGACCGCCCTGGTCTGTCTCCGCCCGCCCTCCGCCCGCCAGTCTGTGCCCGCCGTCTGTGCCGACTCGCCGGCGACCCCACCCGCTCCCACTACTTATGCCGCCACTCCTGCACTCTTCCACTGCCACTGCCACTGCTACTGACTACTGACCACACTGACTGCCACTCACTCATCATCATGGCCCTCACTCAGAAGATCAAGACGCCCACCCTCACCTACGAGCAGCCGCTCGGCCTGTGCGTCCCCCCTCCTCCTCCTATAGTTCTACTGCTGACCCCCCAGGTTCATCAACAATGAGTTCGTCGCCGGCGTCGACGGCAAGTCCTTCGAGACCGTCAACCCCCACGACGAGTCTCCCATCTGCGCCGTCCATGAGGCCACCGAGCGCGACGTCGACCTCGCCGTCGCCGCCGCCCGCGCCGCCGTCGACGGCCCCTGGCGCCTCGTCACCCCCTCCGACCGCGGCCGCATGATGCTGCGCCTCGCCGACCTGCTCGAGCGCGACATCGACACCCTCGCCGCCGTCGAGGCCCTCGACAACGGCAAGGCCCTCTCCATGGCCCGCGCCGACGTCCAGAACTCCGCCTCCTGCATCCGCTACTACGGCGGCTGGGCCGACAAGGTCCACGGCAAGGTCATCGACACCGACCACGAGACCCTCACCTACACCCGCCACGAGCCCGTCGGCGTCTGCGGCCAGATCATCCCCTGGAACTTCCCCCTGCTCATGTTCGCCTGGAAGATCGGCCCCGCCCTGGCCACCGGCAACGCCATCGTCATGAAGACCGCCGAGCAGACCCCCCTGTCCGCCCTCTACGCCTGCAACCTGGTCCGCGAGGCCGGCTTCCCGCCCGGCGTCCTCAACGTCCTCTCCGGCTTCGGCCGCGTCGCCGGCGCCGCCCTCTCCGCCCACATGGACGTCGACAAGCTCGCCTTCACCGGCTCCACCGTCGTCGGCCGCCAGATCCTGCAGGCCGCCGCCAAGTCCAACCTCAAGAAGGTCACCCTCGAGCTCGGCGGCAAGAGCCCCAACATCGTCTTCGACGACGCCGACATCGACAACGCCATCAGCTGGGTCAACTTCGGCATCTACTACAACCACGGCCAGTGCTGCTGCGCCGGCTCCCGCATCCTCGTCCAGGCGGGAATCTACGACCGCTTCCTCGCCCGCTTCAAGGAGCGCGCCCAGCAGAACAAGGTCGGCGACCCCTTCGCGCCTGATACCTTCCAGGGCCCCCAGATCTCCCAGGTGCAGTTCGACCGCGTCATGGAGTACATCGCCGAGGGCAAGCGTGCGGGTGCCACTGTTGAGACTGGTGGTGCTCGTCTGGGTGATAAGGGATACTATATCCAGCCTACCATCTTCAGCGACTGCACCGACGACATGAAGATCGTGCGCGAGGAGATCTTCGGGCCCGTCTGCACCGTCCAGAAGTTTGAGACTGAGGCTGATGCCATCCGCATCGCCAACGACTCCTCCTACGGCCTCGCCTCCGCCGTCCACACCAAGGACCTCAACACCTCCATCCGCGTGTCGAATGCTCTCAAGGCGGGGTCAGTTCCTCTCTTATTATTTCCCTCTCTCTTCCTCTTACTTGTTCTATCCCTCTCTCTCCCCCTCTCTCTCTCCCTCTCTCTCTCCCTCTCTATACTACTTTCTCTCTCTCCCTCTCTCCCTCTCTCTCTCCCTCTCTCCCTCTCTATACTACTTTCTCTCTCTACCTCTCTCCATGCTACTCTCTCTATACACTCTCTCTAACTTCTATAGAACCGTCTGGGTCAACTGCTACAACCTCATCTCCTACCAGTCGCCCTTCGGCGGCTTCAAGGAGTCCGGCATCGGCCGCGAGCTGGGCGGTATGTCCTGTCCTGTCCCTGACTGGCCCTGGATGACTATGACTAACCTTGATTGATGACAGAATACGCCCTCGAAAACTACACCCAGGTCAAGACCGTCCGCATCCGTCTCGGCGACGCCATGTTCGGCTGATCTTCTTCTTACGATGTCTTCTATCTGTTACTCTGTCGATGATCCGTATTTACTACGATGTAACGAATGACACGATCAGTCTTTTATGCTGTAGTCGAGTTGTAGAGTAAAGTAGAGGAAGAGAGAGGTAGAGAGTAGATGGTGTAGAGAGTAGATGATGTAGAGGTGTGTAGTAGAGGATGTAGAGGATGAGAGAGGATGAGAGAGGGTATGTAGAGAGAGGAGGATGTTGAGATGTAAAGTAGAGGATGAGAGAGGATGTAGAGTATGTAGAGGAGGGAGGAGAAGGGAGTAGATGATGTAGAGAGAGGAGTAGATGAGAGAGATAGAGTATAGAGTGAGGTAGATAGTAGATGATGTAGAGGAGGAGAGAGTATGTAGACATAAGTAGAGAGGCTACAAGAAATACTCCGCCTTCTGCGGCCGCGACGCCGGCACGTGCCGCATGTCCGCCGGCACCGCCGCAAACAGCTTGAACGCCGGCTTCAGGTCCTCGCGGATCTCGCACACGCTCGCCATGTTCGCGCACCGGTAGCAGTAGTTCGGCGCGCTCCACACCGTCACCATCGTCTGGCTGTCGAAGTGGTACTTGTACCCCTCGTTGACCAGCTGGTGCGCCCGCGCGATCAGGTTCAGGTCGTTGACGTGGCAGAACTCGTCCGCCACCCGGCTCCCGAACAGCCATCCTAGTCCGTCAGCAGGGATAAAGAGAGGTAAGAGGTAAAGAGAGGTAAAGAAGAGAAGAAACGTACCGGCTCCCCGCGGACTGACGGCCCAGTTGAGGTCGTCCGTCTCGTCCGGGTCCGACCAGACGAGGTCGCAGAAGGCGCCCTCGTGCGGGATCTCCTGCGCCCGCGCCACGATGCGCACCTGGTCCAGCGTGCGGATCTCCGGGCTCAGCCCGCCGTGCAGACACAGCACCTTGCCGTCCACGATCACGCCCAGCGTCATGAAGTCGAACACCTGGCAGCACGCCTTCCAGACAGACGCGTTGCCGTACTTCTGCACGCACTCGTCGTAGAAGCCGTACACCTGCGTGATCTGGCGGGACTCGTGGTTGCCCCGCACAAGCGTGATCTTGCTCGGATACCGCGCCTTCAGACACAGCAGCAGCGTGAGCGTCTCGAGACTGAAGTAGCCTCTGTCCACGTAGTCGCCGAGGAAGATGAAGTTGCCTATCGGGCCGGAGGAGGGCGGATCGTTGTTACTGTGGGATGTGCTGTCGTGGTCGTCGCTGTGCAGCGCGTCCTGGCCGTCGTCTTCGATGACGGAGTTGGGCGGCGAGGCCTGTCGGAGCCTCTGTCGCAGTTTCGGGTCTGTGATGGCCGGCGGCTCGATGTCGGCGGAGGATATCACCGGTGCCTGCGCGGGGGCGGAGGGGGAGCTCTCGCCGGGCATCCCGCCCGCGACGCGGAAGAGCTCGAGCAGGTCGTAGAACTGGCCGTGGATGTCGCCGCAGATCGTCACCGGCGTCGACACCGGCTGGATGTTGGATTCTACCGTCGTCAGTCCGTAGCTCTCCAAGAGGTGGCGGGAGACACCCACCCTCCATCATGTACTCCTTGACGACCTCGCATAGCTGCTTCATATGGTGCTCGGACAGGTACTTGCAGTTCTTGGCCGCCTCAAGCCACTCCTCTGGGCCGGCATTGGGCTTCAGTCGCGCGGGACCGGGCTGGGGGACGGACGGGTCGACCATCGTGGGGAGCCGCTCATCGACGTGGCGTCTGGCTGTCTGGCTGCTTCTGGCTGCGATCTGGCGGCGTCTATCTGTCGGTCTGGTGTCTCGCCGTCCTCATCTCTGTGTGTCCGTCGTCCTGCCGTCTGCTGTCTCTGTCTTCTTCTGTCGTCTCTGGGTCTGTCTGCGCGCTGTCGCTGTGCTGTCGCTCTCTGCGATGGATGAGGTGAGGTTGGCGCTGAGTCAGCCTGCGCCCTTCTAGAAGCCCCCTGGAAGCACCTTAAAAAAAGACTTCGCGCACGCCTCACAGATATATAAATAAATGCAAGAGATAAACAGAATATTAAACACCCGCCATGAGGGGACGCACGCCGGCTCGTATCACTCCCCAAAGCAGCTCGCGTCTCCGGCCTCCAGCGTTGGCCGAGGAGCACCGCGTCCTCGCTAAGCGGCGCTGTGGCGAGCCCTGTCGCAGCCCGGCGGGTCTTATCCTCTCTTTCGCTCTCGACACTGGCGACACCATGTACAAGACGACAAAGTTGCCGGGATGCTGCATGAAATAAGATGCCAATCGACCACGGCTGCATCGGCCACCAACGCACCACAAAAACGTGGTTTTCTGCTCCCATGCACCCGGCCCAGCCTTGTGACGTATCACAGCCCGCGCCATCAACCTCCCAGCTCGAACTCCCGGACTACCTGACCCTTCGTCCAGTCTAGCGACATTCCCGTATCCACCCCAAGGTGGAGGAGCGAACAACAGGCAGAACTTCTTCTGACGATAGAAAAGGGTGCTCCGTATCCTCTCTCCACCCGCCAGCACAGGCGCCGAGGGTCGAGAGCCGCTTTGGGTCGATTTTTTTTTTATGTCCCTCCACTGCCCGGGCGGAAGTGCGTCAACTGGATTGAACCTGGGAACTAGCTCTCGTCGACCGTCTCTCCTCTCGTCCGCTATCCATCCTGCCCTATATTTACTGCCTCTCCGTTCCCTCAGGTTCTGCCGGGGCGCATCATGAGTTGTGCTGCTACGCAGGCTCTTTTGCTCGTGGACGGTGGCCATGGTATCTGAATCTCCTTGCCAGCTACTGGCCTGGGTCCGCAAGGCGGCTACTCTCTCACGCAAGCCCAGCAGCAGGGACATCCTCCGTGGCGGCGGCGAGCACCACTCGGACTTTCGGTTCAAGAAGGATTTCAATTTCTCGGCCTCGTCCTTGTCCTCGGTCGGCACGGATAGGCTGCACTCGTCGGAGAAGAGCCAACATCACCAGCAACAGCAGCAGCATCAGCAGCAGCAGCAGCATGTCTCTGCTGCCCGCATCTCGCTCGCCCGGCTCATTGCCCGCGATTCTGCCGAGATAGATCGGCTGCTTCTCGCCTGTCAGGAGCTCGGTGGTTTCTATCTTGATTTAAGGGCGACCGAGCTGGGCGAGCAGGTCATGGCCGATGCCGACTCTCTCTTTCGTCTTGGGAGGGCGATCTTCTCCTTGCCAGAGGAGGAGAAGCGTGAGTACGACATGGCCAAGTTTGGTGGCTACTACGGGTAACGATTTCCTCCTTCCCCCCTGCCAGCAAATTGCTCTACGCTGCTGACCTCCTCTCGCAGGTACAAGGGCTACCGGAACCGCACGCTCGACGTCAAGGAGTTCTACACCGTCTCCAAGGACGACATTCTCAACGCATCCTGTCCCTTGACCAAAAGCCGGCCTCAGCCAAATCCCATCGGCTCTTCTCGCCCGCTCGTTAGGACGTACATCCAGACCTCCCACGCAATCATCTCGCTGATCCTGGCCAGCCTAACTTCCGCTCTGAATCTACCGCCCGGCTCCCTCGAGAGCATCCATCGCCGTGACGCCAGCAGCGGCGACCAGATCCGCTGGATAAAGCTGCAGCCCAGCCAGGAACCCCGTCCGCTGCCGGAAGACGATGTGCTGCTGGACGAGCACTCCGACTCCAATAGTGTCACTCTTCTCTTCAACCAGTCCGGTGGCCTCCAGTTCCGATGTCCCCAGCCAGACCCTCCATCCCACGCTGCCCCTTTCTCAAAAACCAACGCTATGAATAATAATAACAACAACACTCTCACCTCTACATCTACTCCCGCCGACTTCTCTCAAGGGCCGGCCACACTCCCTGCCCGTTGGACGCCTGCCAACCCTATACCAGGCCACTGCGTCATCCTCATGGGTGAACAGCTCGTCAAGCTCACCGAGGGTGCCGTCCGCGCCAACGTACATCGCGTCTGTGCCGTTCCTGGCCCGTATAGCACGGATCCACGCTTCTCGCTCGTGTACTTCTCACGACCTGAAGATGACGTTATCCTTAAACAGCTCGCTGGTCTCCCCGTCGTGCCCTCGCCCCTCGTGCTCCCCCAGGCGTCCCGCGACCGACCGAGCCAATGCAGACGCATCACCAAGGTGTTCGAGGCGCGAGAATGGATGGGATGGGCCAGGACCTCCTCACCCCACCCCGAACAGCGAAAGAGTTGAGTCACAATAACGATGATGATTGACACATACACACACATATATATATAAACAGCAAGTCCCACGCATACGAGCAATCTGATGTATAAACGGTTTCTATTTTTCTTCTTTTTCGTCGCTTTTCCTTCCAGATCTTACTTCGCTTTGACGCTGGTGGGTTAATCACGATATCAAGGCGACCGGTATCTTCTTTCTGGATCACGATATATGGAAATCTTCGCTTCTTCCTTTTTTCACTTCATACATAAAGAAAACGCATAGATAGACATAAATAACCCATCATTATCATTACCATATTCTTTCAGTTCGTTCCATACGTACACCTATTGATCCGAGCGATCTAGGCACATGCACGGCAATGCAGCTAAAAAGGACCGAGACCAGCGTCGGCTATCAAGACGAGCTTGCCCCATCGACACGAACGGTGGGTCGAATTGCATGGCAACGCATGGATCAAGGGTCTGCACCCCGTCCCTCACCCACAGCACACGGTGACTTCACAAGCATCACTACGATCCATTTTGTCAGTTTTTTCACCAGCTATAGAATGGGACAACACATGAGAAGGGCTCGATTACTCACCTTTTCGCTTGACTCTTCCACGAAAACACAAAGCTACCCACAAATGCTCCGATTAAAATGCAAATGATGAAATACCCGTTATAGTACATAGCCAGCAACATCACGAAATATGCAACGCCGAACTGCACCATGTGCAGCAGGGAGCGAAGCGTATGTTGCAAGAGCGTGGGTGAGCGTCGCCTCGTTACGAGGCGACGTCCGGGCCCAGAAGCCGAACAGGCGGGTGTTTTGGGCAGTGACTCATTGCTGTTTTCGCTTTCTCTGACCTGGGTGACCTGCGACTTTGCCGGGCCGAAAACGTCAAAGAGAGAGGGCCGGCCAGCAACATGGTGGTCGAACTCGTGGCTGACTCTGCGCAAAAACTCAAGCGACATTACCAGCAGCACGACGCCGATGCATGAGCCTGCAAACATGCCTTTCGACGTGATGCGCCATGAAGGCGAGATGAAGCCTGTGCGTTTCGATGTTAGGCTTACTGTCCGGAGACTTCATGTAGTCGGTCAAATGCATAATTGGGACGAACTCACAGGCATCGAGAACGTTCCAGTTCCATAACATCTATTCTCGATGTGAGCTGGCGGATCAGATGAAACCACTTGGGGGTAAACATACCGAGATCTTGCACCCATCGCCCATGCCCATGCCGTCCATGCCGTGGTCCATTCCGCTGGTGGAGGTCGGCGTTGGAGCCCCGGCAGTCATGGTCATGTCCATCTCCGAAAGACTAAATTCAACCATCCAGCTTGCTCGTTTTAAGAAAGTCCCGTTGATATTATGTCCTCGAGCGGCCGTTTTTGGGGGGTTGAAATCGAAAAGAAGAAGAGTCAGAGGATGTTAAGTATTTTATATATTGGGTTCGAATGATCCGGATGGAACCAGCCGGATATGTCCCATATATTTTCATGCTGGGAGGCAAAACATGAGCTTATATACCGAAGAACGTAGAAAAACCTGCTCAAACGCGCTCAAGCAGGCCACGCATAGTAAGGCGCTGTGCCAGTCTTAGTCCTTTGCCTGTATGGCGTACGTGCAAAGGCACTTTGGTTGAGCCATCTTGGACTGGCACAAAGCCCTTTCCTTCATGCAGGCTTGGTTTGACAGCACTATATCCCCACGTCACACCGGCTGGATCCATCAAAGCGTTTAGCGGTAATCTCACCGTCATTCTATAGCTTTATCGCCGTTTGATATCAGGAGTAGAAGGACAAGGATGGATGAGGCCCCAAAAAAACACGTGATCGCAAGTTCGACCACTCGGGTCAACATCGTAACGCCATCGATCTTTTGAGAGAGCAACTCTCCGGACCACAGCCTATGCCGCTGCTATGTCACAAAGAGCTCAGGTAAAGACGTCTCCCGGAGTGCTTGCCATCCATCCCTCGGCGACACAAAAAGGCGGCCCTCCTCCATCGTCATCGGGCAAAGGACAGTCTTGCAAGGCGAATGCTCCTCGTCTGAAGCTCCATGTGAGACGTCTGCCGCCTGGTCTGACACAGTCTGAGTTTGAGTCTGCTCTTGGGGAGCGCTGGAAGGTCGGTCGAGGAAAAATCGACTGGTTTTCCTTCAAGGAAGGAAAGGTCTCCACTGAGTAAGTTGATGCCGTCTGTCGAATTGCCCCCATCCAGTGAAGATAATCTAACGGTGTTGGATTTCTATAGCCCAGCGAAGCCATCACACCCAGGAAGGGCGTATCTACGGGTAGTATCAACGGTGATCATCCCCGAGTTGTCAGATGTCATCCGCCAAACGTCGTTCCACGATGCTCGAAGCAGCTTTAACGACTCCGCACTTCTTGGGCCGCCCACGCTAGAATATGCCCCTTTCCCACGCGTGCCAAGTAACAAGGTACGGAAGGATGCTCGAGTGGGCACCATTGATCAAGACGCGGACTTTATTATTTTCCTAGAGAGCTTGACGAACCCGGTCACCAAACCATCAGACGAAGAATCAGAGAGCGCCGAGAAGCCAGACAAGGCCGTCATTACACCCCTAATTCAATTTTTAAGAGACAAGAAGGCGAACAAAGCAAAGGAGACTGCCGCCCTGAAGTTGCCAAAGCAATCACGGTCCTCTGCCGCGAGAGAAGGCAGCAAGACCGACAAGTCGCATGGAAAGAAACAGTTGCTCAGTCGTGCGGAGAAGCTGGCATCAGAGAAACAGAGAAAAGACAAGGCGGCCAAGGATGCAGCCATAAAGGATGCAGCCATAAAGGATGCAGTAAAGGCTACAAACAAACAGGTCTCTAGCAATTCCACAAAAGCCGAGATCAAGAGCTCCACGGGACAAGCAGCAAATCAGCCACCTCCGGCTTCACCGTCAACTCCTGAGCGGAGAAGGGAAAGGGAGAGAGGAAATATGAGCGCCGCCACAAGAATTCTTCGGCGAGACTTGGGAGTCGCTACTGCTCCACGGAGAAGAGAGAAAAGCGGCCAGCATGCTACCTCCACCCCAAATCCGTCCAATGTCCAGGATACCAAACAGGACATGAAAATACCAGAAGATACCAAATCGACACCTACACCCAACAAAGGAAGAAGAAACGCCTCTGATGTAGCCCCGAAAACCACCCCTAGTAGGCAGCAGCAGCAGCAGCAGCTCAAGAGCACCCCACCAACGGAGCCAGCGGCTATTCGAAATACAGCAGCCGCCAAACATACTCCAACACCTTCTACCGGCCAGCAACCATCCACTCCTAAGGGGTCATCATCGAAGAGCCAACAGCGGCAGCAATCTCAATCACCATCAACAATGACCCAAGCCTTCCTCAAACACGCCAATCCATCTCAGGGCGTCACTGAAGATTTACTTGAAAAGGGGTTCTCGCAGTTCGGCAAGATAATACGCGTTGAAATCGATAAGAAGAAAGGTTTCGGATACGTCGATTTCGCTGAGCCTTCCAGTTTACGGAAAGCTATCTATGCTAGCCCCGTGCCTATAGCCCAGAGCCAAGTCGTCGTCCTAGAGAGGAAGACACCTGCTGCTGTGGCGCAGAATAGAGGGGTTATTGGGAATTTTAATCGCGGTGGTAGTGGTAGTACCGGTGGAGGGGGAGGAGGAGGAGCTGGCGGCATCGGTGGACATGTATCACCAGCAACAACCCATCCACAACCAACACCGGGGTCAGCAAGGCCATCACTGCAACAGACTGGTCCACCGTTAACCCCCCCTACTCCTATTTCTAGGGGGACACCTCAGGGTCCTCGAGGTGGAAGGGGAGGAAGACGAGGCGGACATGGCCGGGGAAGCGGTGGAGGAGGACGCGGTAAATAGAGAACCGAATTCATCATTCAAAAATGAAGCCTTATCTCGTAAATGGTGCATCATTTACTGGAGGACAGACATAAATACGAATTACATATACAATTATTACGACGAAACAAATTTATACATAAAATTCTTTCATTAATAATATCTAGCAGTTAAACAGAAACACCACGAAGTCCATTCTAACAATTTGTTAGGTATACCTTTCAGACCTCCTCGACACCCACCTTGTCAGACCGACCGAAGTCAGACGCCACGACAAGGTAAAGATCATCACCACTCTCTAAATCAACCAGATGGGATACAGTCAAAACGCCGAAGCGTTAATCACGCATCACCAAACCGGCCGAAATGTAGACGAGAGTAAAAAAGGCTTCACTTTAGGGCATCGAGGACATGGTGGTCATCAGCAAGGTTGGGACTCGTGTCGCTTTCGTAAAAACTACAGAGTAGGGTCGTTTACTATAGAAATGCTATAGGGAGAGAGGTTAGTATCATTGCTACCAGCAGCACTGAGCTGGGACGGATATCAAATGTGCACTCACATTCTTTGAAGTAAAGTCGACTAATTTTTAGAAAAGGGTGAAGGGGAGAGGGCCCTTTTATACGTTCCCGGGCCGCGCTAACGCTAAGCGAAGATTCCGGGTCAAAATTTTCTCTGTGGGCTCTCGCGCCACCAATAGAAATCGACTTATGTAATATCCTTTGTCATCGCTCGGCGTCTCGGATAATCTTCCGGATAATCTCGACGGGCCTACGTAACTCCGGCGCATCTGCCAAAACAAACCACGTTCTTCCTCTTGTTGACGACGTGGAAAAGGGAAGACAGTGGAGATGGCATCCCTCCAAGAACGAGGTACTCCTGCGACCGGTGTTGACCGACGTCAGGTAGCTAATGGCAGTCTAAGGCCGCAGGCCAATATGGGTCACAACATCTCAGCCCTCTCGTCTGTGCGAGGACAGGGACTTGCGCGCATTCCACGAAAGCGAGTTGGGCAGACACAAAGAGCAGGGAAGAGCCCTGTTTGCATCTGCATATGCACATGTACAGTCAAGGACAGGCGTCCCCTCCTTCCATCGAGCCGGAAAATTTCCTAGCGGTATCCGTACATTGTTCTTTGTTTTTTTCACGGCGTCCGCCGATACGACGTTAGGACTTCGTACCATCTATATGGACTTGCCATCGTACTGAGGGAAGCGCTAGCCGGATGTTGTGGGTTTGACGATGGATCAGCTAGCCATAGGTAAACGGTCACGGGCGTCAGGTGCCTGGTAGACCGTCTTACAAGGCCATCGTTTCGAACCCGGAGGCGGATGCCGGTTGGTTTCCCCTGGCCCTGGCTAGATGTTTCTTTTCTCGAGGGGGTCAATGGGAAACGCTTTCATCCTCATGGTGTCGACCCAATGAGGCGATTTGTCATCTATGGCATTATCTTCCCTTACCTTTTCGCGGAGAAAGACGGAGATCATTCGGTGTGCTTCCCCAGTAAGGCCAAATGCATATCAAGCGGGCAAGTTTTGATTTCCCAAGCCCGAACTTATCATTCAACCCGCTATGGCTAATGGTCTTTCAAATGAACCTCGCAGATGACTAGGCTTCATTTTGATTGGCTTTTTCACACTTCCTCAAGGCATTACTGTCCTAAGCATAAAGGTTCATCAACTAACCTAGGAGCGTTGCTACAGCGAGGTCATCATTCTCGCAGGTTTTCCCGTCTTGGCGAGCGGTTATCGAATGGTGATCGTATATAGATGCGTGGATTCAGCGTGGCTTCATCTGATCTCTTAACCCCAGCTTGATCATTACGAGCTTGCATCCGCCTTGAGGAGACGCCACCACACCCTCAAACTATGTGGCGCCGTCGTTCCGAGTACGAATATGTAAGTCTGTCCGCACGTTGAGTGGAGCAACGCCATACCCGATGGCGATGCATCAGTTATAATTGTGGAAATTGCGGGGTTAGATCTCGAGTTTCACGGCTTTGCATATAATGTCAAGGATACGCGCAACAATCGATCCAACGCCACGGGCTCAACAGGTCTCCGGACTTATCAATTTCGATGTCTTTCTCGTAGACTGTTTGCGACGAGATTATACATTCCACATACCCCTTGATAAGGATCTGGCTGTCAACTGTCTTCGGTTAAGGCGTTGCCTACTCGCAAGCCGAATACATTCTGGGAGGAGGCTATGGGCTCTCTGGGCTCAGTTAAATCCCGCTAGTGCTGTAAGCCGGGGCGTTTAACTTCAATCTGCATCTCGTTTTCTCCAATTTCTCGGGTCTTCTGAAAAATCTGCACGACTTGCCTTCCCTTAACGCCACTTGAATGAATATTCATTTAGTTTCTGGGCTCTCACGAGTATGGAAACGATGAAAAGCGAGTTAGGTCAATAACTTTATTCTCGAGTGTTCATCACAAATGAGTATGTTGGCTGGATGGAATTATGCGGTAATATAGGGGAAGGCTTCCAAAAGAAAGGCAGCATTTCTGAACAACAAAGGCAATGCAAGATATGTAATGCAACAGTAAATTAGGACATGGAAATGTGAGGAATGAACCGTTTTATATATTTCGCCCCTCAAATGGTATGTCAACAACAGCCATTGGATAACAGTAAGGGAAATCAATGGAGGACAAATGAACGAACACCCAGGGGATGAACGCCTTGAAAAAGGGTAATTAAAAAATAGATCACAGAGATTGATCATACAGTACGGAGTAGTAAGGAAGGAAACAGTAGCCGCCCATGTAAATGAAAGCAAACAACTAAGCCGCCTCTTAGCTTGCAGTGGAAAGAACAAATGAGATGAAATTACAGGAAATGTAGTTGAACACACAAAATTTCTATATTCCGCCATTACTACCCTTCCGCGATCCGGTGGCAGATGGGGGTGTGGCACTGCTGACATCTTCCTCCTTTGCGGAAAGAGGTGCCGAATACAAGCCGGACTCGGACTTGATCGACCGAGAGTTTTCACTCTCAGAATGAGGGTCTTTACCACAGCCTTTGACAAGAATGTGCCTCTGTGTTGGGATACAGTTAGTTCCAAGTTCACAGCTGACTCACAAATCAAGATTTTGGAACGGTCTCATGACGTACCTTCAAGGCGTCCTTTCTTGAAAAGCTCTTGTCACAGTGATTGCAAGGGAATGGCTTAACCGATAGGTGTATGCGCTTATGCCGCTTTAGGTCATGATTTCGATTGAAGCTCTGTCCACAAGAGTCGCATTTAAACGGCCTGTCATTGTGTGGGCCTGCCGGCCCGGCATTGTGCATATGGTGGGGTTGCGAGTGTTGTTGCGCATAAATCTGTTGAAAGCTAGCAGCATGTCCACTATTGTATTGAGGGAGAATATTGGGTTGCATAGAGCCTATCAGGGCCATCTGATTTGATGGGTGATGAACGTTGCTCATTACAGGGCCATTCATAGCGGGAAGAGAGTAGGACGGGTATGGGCGGGTATATTGGGGGAGAGGTTGCTGTCCTTCCACCGGCAAGTTGGCGAGTCTTTGGGAACCGTCACCGACAGAAGCTTGAGTCATAGATATCGAAGCCGCGGGGTACTGCTGAAAACCCGAGGGGTGCTGAGGAATAGAAGAAGTTTGGGGACCTGGGTATCGAAAGCGGTGGCCATATGGGTCGAGAGGTGATTGCTGTTGCGATGTTTGTGTTGATATAGGACCTGAACTGGTCTGTGGGTCAAAAAGAGTCTGTGCCATTGATTGTGAGACGTGTTTCTGTGGTTGGTGTTGATGTTGACCAACTTGGTCGGAAGAATGATGTGTCTGCTGTTGAGATTCCTGCGGCTGTGAGTGAGCCGGTAGCTGCGAAATTGGGTTCTGAGAAGGCCCTGAAGAGGAAGGGTATAGCTGATTGAACTGTGATAAACTATCTGTGCCTACTGAGGGAGAAATGTTACGGCCTAGGCAGTCATATCAGTAGTCAATCTAAGAAACGCCCCACAAGTAGAAAATCATACCAGCGTTGAATGGAAAAGATGATGACACCCCAGTCCAATATGCAGAGCTAGTCTGCCCAGAGGCGGCGGTGGTGGTAGGAGCCAGATTCAAAGGGAATGAGTTAGGTCTGTCTACCTGAGGTTTAGACACTAGCCCAGCAGTTCGCTTTTGACCCCGAGAGGGCGATTGTGTGCTGGAATTGTAGTACTTTGTTGTACAGGTAGGATGAGGTTGCAATGGTTGTGGACTTGTTCGTTCAAAGCTCGGAAGCAGCGTATCGTTAGATTGTGAATTAAATTGTTGATGCGCTTGGAACATCGTCCCCATTCCGGGCGGAAAGATAGCGAGAGCAGCCACGTTTGCAGGAAATCCTCAGTTCAATATGATCTTAATAGACTGTCGAGATATTTCCTGTGCAGACCGCCTGGATCAAGATTCCAAATGTGGTATGTCCTATGATGGTTGAGGAATACAGCAGAGTTGTCAAGTAATGAGCAAGGTATGCACAGATCGAGTTTGAAGCTGTATATTAGATCTTGTGGAGTTATGGGTGATGTTCCTGCGCCACGTCAAGGATCAAGATCAGTGATCAGGTGCAAGAAGCTTCCAAGTGAGAGATATCGAAACGGTTTTTGGGATCACCAACACCATTAATAACGCTGCCCAAGATCGGTGAGTCTGCTTATCCGAGTAATTGTCTTCGGTCTTGAGCTTAAAATCAGGCTATTCAAACATTATCTTCAATCCACTGACCGAAAGCAGTTAGAGATAATCCACTATATGTGGTTGAATATGCAGCGCTGGGGGTTTGTGACCCAGGCAAATGGAAAGCAAAATCGAAAAGTAAAATAAAAAAATAATTCCCCGGATTAGCTCTTGGTGTGAGGCACTTGTGACAGCGCAAACTTTTTTCTGGGGATGCAAACACAGGACACAATAGTCATCCAAAGTACTAAGTACGGAGTACTGCGTTGAAATTGAGAATAGTGGTCAAATTAGGCCTGACAAAGAGTCAACCTGCGTTCCCTCTGGGGAAAACAGTGCAAAGCCGGAGGGGATATTCAATGGCCTTGAGATCAGAAATGTCAATGACGAATACAATCCAAGTGTTTGCTTTGCATGTAGGATCGACAGTGGCAGGAGATGGTGATAGGCTTAAGATGTAAATACCTAGAATGAAATCGATCCCAAAATTTGATAAAGAAACGGGAGGGTGGAGCGGGCGGAGGATGATCGGCTGGTAGCGTTCGACACTCCGCTGGGCGCAATATCGTCTTGCCTTGCCTGCTAACAAATCAAAGAAAAGCCGGCGACGCGAAAGATTTTTACTTGATATTTGCCAGGACTTCAGATGGTCTCCCTGCTCGGCCAGTCGCTTTTGTTTTTCCCGCTGTTCAGGAGTTTGCGACGTGTCTGGTGGGACAGGTCCCTGGTGCGTGGGTGGCAAACGTACGAAGTTGGGATTGGGTATTGTTCTGCCCTAACGAGGGTTAACAAAGGAGGTGAAGGGGATGACAATCAGCTCTCATTTAAATAAGATGTTGGGCCAGGGGAACTGTAAAATAGATGAACTGAGGGAGGGGTGAAAATTAGATGCTAGTCAAGATAACTTTTGAGTCCAGATTGTATGAATGGGGCGAAGGGCAGGTAAATAAGAATAATAAGCAATTTGGTTGAGGAAAGGATAAGTCACAAAAAAAAAAACTCTTATCACAAGAAGAAAAAAGGTAACAAGGGTAAAGAAGGAATAGTCCTTGTCTTGGGAGAAGTTATGCAGTAACCAGTCAGAAGTCAAGAAAAGACGAAAGACCATAAATTTGTCGATCTCCTCTTCTTTTTTCATCGATCGACTTGTTCGTACTGCAGGAAGGAGGAACTAATGGCGGATATATATTAGGAACTCTGATGAAGATGATCAGCTCAGATGCCGGGGGTAGGAGTGCAACAGCAATTCAGATCGAGCCCCCTTTTTTATCCCGTACAACAAGCACACGGGCGGCGGATTGCTTGTTGATGCATGTATGGAGTATATGTACTCCGTACGGAGTACGACTTGTATCAAG
Organism: Onygena corvina; assembly: GCA_000812245.1. Taxonomy (NCBI): domain Eukaryota; kingdom Fungi; phylum Ascomycota; class Eurotiomycetes; order Onygenales; family Onygenaceae; genus Onygena; species Onygena corvina. The sequence goes on from JWPT01000190.1 coordinate 102,281, forward strand.
GGATACGCAGCGGAAGACTGTCCCGCCCGACCCAAAAGGAGAGACTGGCCTGGTAGACTTTGACAACCACACCTCAGAAAAAGCATACAACACGCGACAGCCCAGTCTTATTTCAGCCTAGGTCTTTGGGATCATTCACCTCTCGTTTATGGGCTCCCAATCACGACGTGTGTTTCTGGCAGCGGGGATTGGCCGGAAGCAACGAGCGTGGGCCAAAAGGAGAATTTTTGGCAACAGCATGGGATGACAGAGGTCTGACTGGGCTGGCAGAGGCCTCTTCCGCCGGCTCCACTGGCGGTGGGCGAGAGGCTGGTGCTTATGCGCAAAGAATGGGACGGATCGCACCCATCCGTCTGTCACTGGCGCAAGATGTGGATGCAACTTTTCCACTAGTAAATGTCTGTGTGACCGCCCTTGTTCTCGTCCTTCGACGATGTTTGGTGGATCGACTCAAGCAGCGCACCCAGTGCAGGAATCAGAGGCAGGCAGGCGGGGCAAAGGCGTCAGAAATGGCGAGAACTAATGCAGCAAGGTTCAGGGATTCGGGGTCAGAAGTAAGTAGAAAGGGATGGATAGCTCGCTGTTGCCGTCAACCCTTGTGGACGGCTTGATCAACAACATCGGTCTCGCTGGATTGGCAAGACTTGGCCCCAATAGTATTTGGGTGTCACCACTACCAGAATTGTCATTCGATGAAAAAAGATCGCGAAGGCTAAATCAATCTAGTAAAAATCAGCGAGCTTCAACCTGAACCAAAAAGAAACGTCAACAACCATGGAGACGAGGCCAGTGCAGGAAGTATCGGGAATGTCACGGGCTTCCGGGGGGAGAAGGGAAGGCAAGAGTGGAAAACTCAAAGCACGCAGACGCAAGACCTCGTACTTAACGGCTTTGGCATTAAGGCGTCCTCCTGCTGGGTTGCGAGAAAAACAATTCCATGAGCAAGCACGCTGCAGTACTCCGTATACCTACACCTCCCACGCTAGTTCCGCATGCACTTTATGTAACAGACAGATTAAGGAGTCGAGCCTAGAATCATGGCCATGCTCGAGATGAAAGTGAAAATGAGCACTCAGTCTGGCATACGGAGTACTGATCAATTGTTGCTGATAACCGTCCGTAGCGAGAGCGAGTTGTGTATCCCCTTCCCACTGGACACTAGGAAATTAGTCAAGCTACCGTCAGATGTGCATGCTTAATGCAATCGATCCTGTTCGCCTTGCACCCTCACCGATACGGAGTCACCCCACGGAACAAGCGAGCTTTCCGCTTCAAGCTTCAGTCATGACGGAAAGGCGGCAGGGACAAGCTCCCAGGACTCTACTTGACACAAGGTCCCAGGAGCTGGAAACGGGCTGGAGGTAATTTTTAGATCCTTGCATGGCCATGCTTCGCTGGTTGACGGTGGTCGCTGGCAATAATGCTCGCTCATTGGGGCCCGATCCATGGAAACAAGACATATCCATCGATCGCGGCGCTTTTTTGTGTTAAAAATAACATCCGACATGGCGACCCATCCGTTTGACGTGGATAACCCCTGAAAAAAATAACTTCCTATCCGAATACCCTTTGGGTTCCGAATGCACGGAGGAGAATAAGAGGTCGTTGACGTCTCGGAATCCACTCGAACGTTGAGAGCGCCTTACCCAAAATATACCAACACCCCCCCAGAGCAGCCTTAGGGCTGAGCTAGTCAACAGTGCAGGGTTTTGACTCGGGCCCTTGGGTCAACCGACCCTTGCTGTAATCGCCACTTCCACGAGGCAGGCCAGACACCAGCTGTGCCAAAAACAGCCCTCAGCCTCAGCTCGCGAAGCACTGGGCGCTGCGTAACTTGCACAACCAACTTCAAGGATTACTATAAGGCTTGTCAGACTGTCGTGGGCGCAACACGCGTGGTGCGGTACGGAGGGCCGAATGAGGATTCGGGTAAGCGCAGCGGCCTCCATATTTCTCGGCTTATTCGGCCACACATCTGTTTTGGTGTCTGTAGATGATAGCTTAAGGACGGGTACTCCGCAATCGCCTTAGAGTCTTCCTTTTCTGATCTTGGGATGCAGTGACATTAGACTGGTAGTCGATCTGACGAGTGCCACGAATTGATCGAGCCCCGGGTGTTGGTGGGGGGTGATATACGCTGGTGATGATGGTAATGATGGTGGTGTAGTTGTTGATGTTGACAATAAATGGGTCAACATGGCCGCCTTGTTCTGCTGAAAGCGGTAATTTCTCACTTCATCTTTTCATCCAATGGCCATGTCAAGCGGATTTCACTACGAGACGTTTCCCACTGCCTTTTAGTACCGACGCACATTATTTAGCGCCGTCTCGGGCGTAGGTTGACTGTTTACCTTAGTTATCTATGCACCAATCAGAAGTAGCGAATGGGCGCGGAAAAAACACCTCATTCCCATGTAATATTGCTTTGCTCGCTAGCGCTCACTCCGCAAATAACAGCGCACTCCATGTTGGCATTTCCAATCACCGCTGAAGAGAAACCCAAGCTCGCAAAACCGGCAGAGGTAACACCTTGGATACTGCTAGCTCTTCTTTCCTAGCTGCAAGTAATTCATACTTTCGAGGAGCGTTACTATTCTTTCTTCAAGGCTACATCTCTGAATTCCTACCTCTTCAGAAGAGGATATGACTACTTCGCTTCAAGGCAGCAATATTACTGATATATTCTCCACGAACTAGTAGAACCCCTGAGGACATTTATCCAAAGAACTCCAGTACCCTATTTCATTCATTTCTAGACTCCCCATTTTCATAGCGTAGGGATGGTCCCAGTTAGTCTCTTCAATTGACGGCACGTCGAACACACCTTTCTGGAATATCGCTAACATCTAACCATGAGCGGTATACATCGCCAAAGTACCACTCCGGAAGACAAGCCTTGTATAGATTGCTAATTGTATGCGTAAAAATTCACGAGCAATTGTGTCTAATCTAGCATAGGTCTGTGGAACGAGATGTACTCACTGAAAGTACTTTATCCCGGCACTCCCTCCAACTGCCTAGATTCCGATCACCTCATTTGCCGTTCCCTAGTGTTTTTCCTGATATAGCTGGTGATGAGAATGTGGAGTAGCTTCGATCAGCTACCTGAGCAACCCACGATGAGTCTTAACCAAGGGATGACGTGTTCGGAGTACTCCGTACCGTGGATTTGTAGATATTGAATGAGCGGCTGTTGATTACTTATGTGAATGAACGGAAAGGAATCGAGAAATTCCCTCACCCTTGCCTGAGATAAGGCAGAAGGTCACAGGGCAGCGAACAGGATCTTGAAGTGCAGAGAGCTGGAGATGGGTCCCTTATGCACGGTTGTTGCTCCCCACCCTCACATTTCGTTGTTCAGCTCGACACTGCCTACTGCCCATTTATTCAGACGCTCAAGTTCCAGTTATGAGAGCGATTCGTGGTTCGTGTAACCCGTATAGACCATCAGCTTAGCTGCTGTGTTGCATTATAGTCTCGTAGTTTTGCATCCTCCGTCAGACTCCGTGTCCGTTTTCTGTCTTCCGCAATTCGGCCGTAAACATAGATGTTCTCAAGGTCAACAGCTTTGAAGGATGGTTTCAGCTCCGAGGTCCCGAGATATCTGACCATGTTTGAGAATTGGATCGCTTAGCGTGGATGAGGTTGAATGAGGAAGAGGATCTAGACATGACAAGCCAAAATACTTCATAATCTTGGTGCGGTTATGTTATACTAACAGTGTAATCGTGGCGCTATCTCGAGCAAACAAGCCATGGTGGATTCTAGACAAAAGCGCTCAGTAGGGCACGCTCCATACTTATGAGTCACCTAATGATAAACTTCACATTTAGGAGATTGGGGTCGTTGAACAGCCAGGGTGCCCGAAAAGCTAAGAGGACTCAGATAAAGGTAGTTACTAGGAAATGGAAAGGGAAAAAAGAATCCAATCCAGTCAATTGAACTACATAACTAGATAAGTAGCACGCAGACAAATGAAAGAAAATCAAATAGCAATTGCGCACTTCTGGCCGAATGTCCAACCGTTGAAAACTGAAAGAAAATCAGGGCGAACAACGAAGTTAAGAGTTGAAAAAGGAGTGGAGAAAATATTATGACGGGGGGAAGTGGTTGGACATTCGGAACAGACGCGGTTGTATCAATCAGTCAAGGAACTCGAGGGGGAAGATGACAAGGGAGCAGGAACGAAAGAATAAGGATAGGGAAAATCGAGGTGACAGGGAAGCTCAAAGTGTTCTATAAGGTAGCCGACTGGAAGGGCACCGCGGGCAAGACATAAAGAAGCAGATGCAACAAGCAATAATGAAAAGTGGGCGTAAATAGTAAAGGGGAGGGAACCAACAAAGCCGCCAAAGCCGCCAAATATGTATCTTGATCAACATGGGATACTTATATAAATCGTTTCGTCGGTTGTTGGAGAGAAGCGTTCGTGAAAAAGGGAAAAAAGAAGAAAATACCGAAGATGGATGAGAACAAGTCGTGACAGAGTAGATTGATAATCGGTCGCGTGGGAAGGGCGTAGAACTAGGCCTCGTGGATTACTTTGAAAGGAAAAAGAAGGTCATAAGCATCAAGCGTTTCATCGTGACTTTCCTTATCGCGATCGTAAATTCCCCGAGACTTTGGCATGGTTTATATGTACGAACGTCCAAACGAGATGTTAATAGAGTGAGACCTCCCGAAAGAAGGGGTCAAGGCGAGACAGCAAATGATGGCACGCCGATCACAAGCTCATGGTCAGCCACTCCCATTCATGGCTGCTGGTCCTTGAAGCTCCTGCTGCCAAACTATGATGAGCGGGATCAAATGCCGCCAGAGGCTGGTGGTGCTGAGGCGGCGGCTGTGGTACCGCATTGGCCCTCTGTCTGTCCAACACTACTGGGGTGGAGTCTAGAGGGTTTCGGACATTGGCGTACATGCCGGAGACCGAACTCTTGTCAAGGCAACGAGGCCGTCCTGGGATGAGCCGAGATGGTGTTCCTGAAGCCGTGGTGGTGGTCACCGTTGCGCTGGAGGACGGGGAGGCAACCGGTGGGTTCGACCTCGGCGGAGCAGCTGCAATCGGCACCGTCCTCGACGGCGTCGAGGTTGACATCGGCGTTGAGGCAGTGGGAATGGAGCTGATGTTGACCGGCGTACTGGACACCGAGGTGGGCGTATGTACCGAAGGAGGCTGGGTTCTGCCTGGAATAGAGGTTGGTGCGGAGGACTGGTTTGTCGAGTTTTTGCGGGCGGTCTTCTTACCTGCCCTCGCACCCGAGCCAACGGTTACGTTGCTGCCCCCACCTCGGTTGCGCTTTTTGATGACGTCGGTTTTCAGGGCGAGAGGTCGGACGACGCCGTGGAGTTTGAGGAAGAGGCCGCATGCATTGCAAAGGAACTGGCCCTCAGCGTTACGGCGCCAGAGAGGAGTAGTCTGGGTAAAGCAGTTTGAGCAAGACGTTGTTGCGCCGGCTGGTTCGGTGCTCTTTGTGCCGCCGGGGCTTGCAGGTCGGGAGGGAGTGTTGCTGTTGGGTCCTGAGCCGGGAGAGTGCGGGGATTTGAAGCCACTGCTATCTGTTGCCGCCCCTTGCCTGAATACATTAGGCGTGGATATGGTGCGGGGTATCTTTTGTCGTCGTGGGTCGGGATCGCGGTTACGCAGCTCGCTGACGGAGGCGGCTGAACCGTGGGTTCGGTTGAGGCTCCCGAGCTGAGCCCATTCGTTGCCCCTGTCTTCCGTATCGGGTCCACCGACTATAGGTGTCGGCTGCTTTGACTGCTGGCTATGAGCGGACGGCATCGAGTTGATAGAGCCGGCATAGCTTCCGTCCCACTGCATGCTAGTGCCGAAATTCACAGAGGAGTCATCTAGCATGTTGAAATCGGCAGAGAGATCCATGTTACGGTCAAGGAAGGCATTGTTGCCATCGTCTTCATTGTCAGAATCCCCGCCAAAGCTGAACATGTTGCCCCTAGCAGAGGTAGACGGTCTAGAAGAGAGATCGGGACGAGGAGGGCCGGAGGAGGACGCGAAGTGCTGTGGCATGCTAAACGCGGATTGATTGACGACGGACGAGGCACCGCTGCTGGTTGCTAGGTTGAACGGGTGGTCGTTGCCGGCAGAATACATGTATCGGCCAGTTGCGGGCGCCGACAGATTTGAGAGCGAGTGCGAGTGAAATGAGCCGACAGGATGCTGTTGGTACGCCGATTGATCCTTCTCGAACCCCGGGTGAGGGGTTGAGATTGCAGAATGATAGTTTGAGGTGGCCGAGGAGTAAAAGTCCGTCGAGTTGAGCGAGGATCCCAGCGAGGTGTGTGAAAACATGTTGGGAAACGCGCCACTCTGGAGCTGGGATAGTTCCGTGGGAGAGAGCTGAAATGCGCCAGCGCTCAGTGATGGGTGCTCGAGGGAGCCGGGATCGTCGATGTGGAAGGTGTCCAGGTTCAAAGGCGCGGGATGAGCTGACTGGCTGGTGGAAACCGGGAAGCCGTGGCTATGGCCGAGACTGAGACTATGACTATGTCCATGATGATGGTTCTGCTGCTGCTGATGGGGATGGGGATGGGGATGGTGGTCTAGAGTGAAGTCCGTCATACCGGCATCAGGGTCCGGGTCATGCGAGATGATCAGCCCGTGGACCGGAGGGACCTGTGGTGACGACTCAGCAGGTCGTTTTCGAGCCTATCACTGGTGAGCCCGAACGGCTCTTCTAGAGAAAGGGGGCAAGACTTACGATGCGTTCGTCGACGCTGGTCTTCCTGACCCGGCGCTGGACGTAGCCAAATTCGCTGGTCTGGGCCCGGACATGCGGATGATGAGGCAGCGAAGCCGGCATGACGATACCCATCGGCGACTGGTGAGCATCCTTTGCGCTTCGGATGGGAATTGCGCCGGCAACAGCGTGGTGCGATGACGGATCGTCACTCATGGACGGGGAAAATGCGGTCGGCGAGCCGACGGATGACGACGAAGCCATGAAGTGGTCGAGATTCATGGGTTCAGAGGAGGAAGAAGCAGCGGCCTCGGTCGACCGTAGGATCTCCTCGTTCTGCGCCCGTTCCAGCAGCCTACATCAGAAGATATAGTTTAGAAAGGCGAGACGATGCAGTAGAGAGGGAAAGAGGACGCACCTCGCCTGGGCCTGCTCTCTGTCCTTCTCCTTGCGCAGACTGACCGCCATCATCCGCCAGGTCAGGTTCTCCATGCGCTCCTGGTTCGGCAGCTGAGTCTTGGTTCGGCTGTAGAGCTTCCATATCTGCGTCGCTAGCGGGTCGTTCTTCTGCAATTCGTCGGGATTATCGAGGGCGGTGCCATCCCTCCAGTCCGAGAATACCGACTCGCGGAGCAACCCCCCGCGAGCGACGCTGTCCGGCGACGGCCGCGCCAGCTTGCCGTGGTGACGGGGCCAAATTGCGGGAGATCGAGACAGCCGTAGACGACTGCGACTAGGCCGGGGATGAAGCAGGCGTCGTGGTGGTGGTTCTATCTCTTTACCATAGAGAGCGAGTTGCCGGGCGGGTGGATAGCTAGAGGAGAGAGTGAGTGGCCGGCACCCGCAATGAAGACTCAACTATCCGACAGAACAACGACGACGGCAGGTCTTCTGTGTATGTGTGACGAGATCGAGCGTATGTGATCCTTCGTGCTCGGTCGATCTGCCGGCCTGTCTGCCTGTGACGACGGGGCGTGAGGTGAGGGCCTGGAAGTTTTTTGGGGTGTGCTTCGGTCGGGAATCACGCAGCGAGTCGGGATCGTCCGGTGCTGGCGCTCTCGTCGCCTGGTCCGTGGACGCGGTGCAGGTGATACTCGACGGCCTATGTGACGGGATGGAGGAGAGGGAGGGAGGGAGACGGAGAGGGCGGCGGGAGAGGGAGGTTTTTCTTCCCCTTCTCGTCTTCCGCCGTTCGCCTTTTTGCCTTCACCTGTCGCTGCGCTGGGTGGGCCGAAAACTGGGGACTTCTTTCTGCGGTCCTGGCTGGCAACCCTATGCATTCCCGTGTGCCTGGTCTACTCCCGGCGCCTGCTGCTACGTCTGGAGGCTACACACACGCCTACATCTAGATATACAGGCTGTTTCTCTGCGCGCGACGCCGCCAGAAGGCCGGAAGATGCTGCGAGTATCGGGCATACGGTAAGTTACGTGACAGGACGTGACCCGGAAAGTTATGCTTAGTCAGCTACCACCCGAAAGATCCCGAGGCCGAAGAGACAGAGAGAGACAGGAGAGAAGGGAGAGCAGAAGAGCAGAAGAGCAGAAGAGCAGAAGAGCAGAAGAGAAGAGACGGAGAGACAGACAGAAGAGACGGAGAGACGACGATCACTCGGGACAGACTGCCGACACTGCTGAGAGCGACTCTGCACATCTCCGTCCTCATGCATCCATGTATGTACGTACTGCCCCGGATGAAACACCTGGCACGCTGCGCTGGCGGACAAAGCCCTCGACCTCCTCCGGCTTGGCTGCCAGAGTCTCTCCCGGCTTCCAGAAGGCGAGGTTCGTCAGGACAGTTGCGGACTACCTCCCTAGCAGGAACCGTAAGAGAGAGTGAGAGAGAGAGAGAGAGAGATCTAGAGCGAGCAGAGTAGATGTCACACCGGTCACCAGGGCAGACCGGTTTGAATCTCAACCACAGCAGGTCGTTACTTGTCGGGATGCCAGTGGCCCTTCTCTGGCCTCCCTGGCCCGGCCTGGCATCGTTGCATCTATCATCACCCCTTCTCTCTCCGTCGTCAGCGAGGCACGCTCAACGGCCGAACGTCTGCTTCACCGCCGTTCGCGCTGTAGGCGATATCGGCCGCGGAGCACCAGGGCCCTCGCCAGATCCCGGCATCCGCTTGGGATGGACGGATCCCCATGTCGCTTCTGCCAGCCAGCCAGAGGGCTCTCTTACGCGTCCTGACCACTACCCTTCTTCTTCTTCTCTTCTTCTTCTCTTCTGCTTCTCAAGACAAAGGACCGCTGCGGCTGAAGTTATAACTAACTACCGGACTGGTAGTTAGTTAAATCCCGCATCACTTTCATGCTGCCCTCCGCTCCTGGCTAGCCGGTAACTCACTAATTACCGGCTTACTGGACAGTGGCTGCTGAACGGAACTCACTTTAATTCGTCTCGATTAACGTACAATAACTACCTGCCTACCTGAATTAATTATTCTGACAACTGTCAATAACTAGCACAAAACCCTTGACAACTAACTGGCACAAAACCCTTGACAACTAACTGGCACAAATACCCTAAACAACTAATTAGCACAAATACCCTTGACGACAGCTATCAATACTGACTCAAATACTCAACAACTACCACTGTCCCAACTACTCCGTGAGAACTATCTCCTCGATCGATACTGACGCTGTGCCGCACGCCGGCTCGCCTCCAAATCATACTTTTTCTTTTCCGCGTCAGCTTCACTAAGGACCTTGGATTGATTCCAAGTCCACTCTATGAACGAGTACGGCTCTGGAATTCTGAAGTGCCGGTCGAGTTCTTCGATATCCAGACCAAGGTAGTAATTTAGATCAGGGTTCCTTTCCGTCATTCGAAGAACCCACCGCCTCGCCCACTTCCAATCGACTCTCCTCTGGTACCGGTTCTTCGCCTGCCATTTGGTCTCGTTCTTTGCAGGCCGGTTGATGTCGAATTCGGCACAGGTCATCAGTCTGCTGCATTCATAGCACAGTCCCTTGACCTTACCAGGAGCCTTGAACCGGCGGCAGAGTCGGCAAGATACATATGGTCTGTAGAGCCTATGGTGGTAGCTTCCCAGTTTCCATTTCCCGGTTGCCAGCGCGCAATCGGCGCACCTTCGCTCCCTAGCTCTCTCTTTGCCTATCTCAAGATGGAACACCACCTGCGTGTCGTCGAAGAAACGCAAAGGTAGTTCACGGAAACAGGTATAGCACGGATAGTTGAATATATTTTCCGGATCGTAGAAGAATTTGTTCCCGTATATTGGCTTTGCTCTGACCTCAACGGCGAATAATTCTTCAATCTCCTTTTCTCGAGCCTGCGCCACGTACTTCTTCGACTTCAGATTTCTGAACCAATGGCAGGTGAATCGAAGCCGCTCTAGAGTGCTATACTCCAGCAGCTCGACGATATCAAGATGCAGTTCCACGGGTAATTTGAAGAAGCGGCCGAGCGGGTGGTCAATTACCTTTGGCTGTTGTTCACCTATATCCCATCCGCTGTACCAATTTGTGGATAACGCTGCTTCTGTCTCATGCTCTCCCTCGGTGACTTGATCTTCTTCAGTGGCATGCTCTTCCCCGGTGGCTTGATTTTCTTCACTGGCATGCTCTCCTTCGGTGGCTTGAGCTGTTTTGGCCTTTCTGGATCTCTTCCTCTTGCTCCTCTTGCCCTTTCCAGGAGATGATGCTGCTGGCTCCTTACCAACCCCCTTCCCCTTTCCAAAAGCTTTATTGCGCTTCGCCGGCTTGGAGGAAGGCGAAGCTACTTCCTGGCTAGCCTCCTTCTTGGAGGCCCCATTGGCGTTTCTTGAGGGCCCAGGGGAACCGTCCTGGTGATTCATTGCCTCGTTGGTGATCTTCATCGTGTTTATGGAAGGTTATATCTGCTTTGAATGCTGTGATGGCTATATTCTTGACTTTACAGGCTTGGGATGTTCGAGCAACGATGGTATGGTCGAATTTGAGGATGCGAGGGTTTAGAAACTACGAAGGCCCTCTCCTTATAGCAGAGCGGGAGGCGAAATAGCGGAAGCTGGCGGAAGTGTGACTCACTCCCTGAAATCTTCTGCTATCCGGAGCTATCCTATACGTTCTACCAGTGTTGTATGCTTGATTCCCAGGGCAGAACCAAGGGTCAGCAGGACTATGTCATCATAGACTATACACGCCCTTCCTCGCTATAGTACTGCGTAGGGAATGGTCCCTATAATCAAAATATCCAAAGTCATTTGTTTTCAAGTGTTTTTATTTTGTTACTTGACTCCTATGTTTGCTGGAATGCCTAGATCTCCGTTAGATCTATAACACCCACGTTTCTGCGGCTACCTCTGCAAGCGTGAGAGTTAGAGTAAAGTGCGGCTCGTCCCGAACTTCTTCGACTCTTAAGTTTTTTCATCCGGTAGATCCGGCCTAGCTTTAAATCTGCTCGCCACCCTCCGTCCCCTCGCTGACACAAAGATGGGATGAAAACTACAAAGGCATCGATGACATGATAGACTTGGGAGGTAGGGACGATAGAGCATGTTTGCCACCGTGTTCGGGAATATTTACGAATATTATAAAACCTAAAAAGGACATTCATGAGATAAGGCATATACTCAGAATTCATGCTTGGTAAAGTAAGTATAAGACTACTAGACGACTATATCGGGTAGATAAATACAGATATCCTACGCCTTGTGGTCCAAGTGGCCTTACGCATCTCCTCAAGGGTTCTTATATACAAAGGGGCCTCACTCTCTAGTCTCCTACTGCGAGGACGAGCTCATTAGCGTCCTCTCAGGCCTCTATAATGAGCCGGTTGGCCAGATCAAGGTGTTCTAGCCTCCCTAGCCTTAGCGACTAGTTTGTGAGCTTTACTATCCCTTTGGGGGTGGCGTGCATTCTCCTTATATCGATCAAGGTATCCTGTAGATTATAGCATAATCGAACGACGGAGTTGTTTTGACTGCTAGATTCCCTAAGATAACTTGATTTGATATCTCCTCTATGGGAAGGACATGATGTGCCTTTTGAAGAAGAGGAGATCTACTCCGAACTAGCATCGGCTTCAAGCATGTATGGATATCAGACAACCCACTCCTTATCATATAGCAGAAAGCTGGAGTCTAAATTGTTATTTACAATTTACTAAAATGGTACTACCAATAATGTTAGCCGGTATTGTTAGAACGACTAACAACAGCAAAGACGGTGGTACATATGGTAGTTAGCCAGTGCGAAATATCCCTAGCAACGTTTACCATCTGCATGAAAGATGTTTCTACACCAACAATCCCTTGCCCTTTGCTGTTAGCTTTACGGTCATTCAAAAGATCGCCCTTAAAAAAACCGTGACCCCCAGCGTTGGTAGGACTGCATGATAAGCTAGCCAGTTACCCTTCCAGCGGCGGAGTCATCAGGGAAAGTAACGGTAGATAGTCTTTGATCTAGTTTTTGAGCGAAGGCAGCGGTTGGGCCACAGGTCATCCTCATCCCTGCTAAAAATGCAAAGGGACGGTAACGGAGAAGTCTCGGGATCGTAAATAGACCTGGCATCTCCGGTCAGGTAAAGCCACCGGTGCGGAGAAAGTGTCCGACCTCTTGGTTGGGAGGGCTCGGTTACGCACCGGTCGGAGGCGAGGTCGGTTGTGCATGTAAGGTTTTGATGTATTCTCAATCTAAAGCACACCATTTGTCAAATCACCTGCATGCTGCATCGCGCAACACATGCAGCCATCGACTCCGGAAACAGAGTGCACACGTCCCTATGATTCGGAGACATCTGCACGAAAGAAATATGCATCAGAGTGAAAAGATGCATGAAGAGGCGAAGCCTTCCAAGGGAACTTGGAGCCTGTGCGTTGAGTTTGATATCCTCCATACAATAGGTATATAAGGTCCCACTAGCGACCAGTAGCATCGAGCAGGCAGTACACCATCAAATCTGTGAGAATCAACGGCCTCCAGGCTGGCGCCAAAAATAAAACAAGCCAACGAAGGTTTCAAAGCCAGTCTATGTTGAAGTCTCCGTCAAACACATAGTTATCCAGTGAAATGAGGTGGTATATAGTTAGTCCGCGTTGAAAACAAAACACAGAAAAAAAAGGAACCGAAAAACGCCTTTATCAGGTGATGGATGGCCTGCGCTTTCGCTATGTAGACTTGCGTCCTGGCAGGTGATTGTCAACCTCTTTTCTTTTCCATAACCACTGCGGTTTATCTCAAAGCGGGAGACATCTCGGTCTTGTCCTCCCCAGGCGTTGAGCTACATGCTGATCTTGACGTTGGTTTGAACATCTACCCAATAGTTGGCCACTTTGCGTAAGCCTGCGATTGTTGAATTCGGCTTTGTAACTATTCTTAACATGGTTTCTTTTTCATGTACCATCATAGGTGCAGAGAGATGTCTGAGCGCCAAAAGTGTAGCTCGACGCATCGGCTAGCATGGGGGACCGTGAACCTATGGGCCTGAAGGTACAACAGACAGCCAATCAGTCAGGCCATGCACTCATTGCCCTCGAATAAATTGAATCTTGAGGCACTTTTGAACAGTGAAAAAGCAAGAAGCGAGCCCTTGAATGATCCCATATGGAGTCGAGTAAGCCAGGCTGCGCCATATACTCATTGTACTATCAGAAGAAAAAGTACGTAGTTCGTATACTTTGTGACCTTGTACCATTGCGATTGCAGGTCGTCCGTTTATTCTTGTTGCATCAGTTCGCTTTGCATCATTTGTTCTTGATCGGACATATAACTAACGCTCTATAAAGACAAGCCATGGTGGCGCACAGAGGCGCATGGGCAGCGCCAGAACTGGTGGTAGGAGAGTCCAACGAGATGGTGACCAGACTTGGATTTAAGGACTCGTGGAAAAGAAAAGAAAAGCAAAGCCAAATCCTTGGGTTTGGCGCTGGGTTGGACGGCGTCGGCGCTTCAAGTAACCCAGGTAAAGGGAGGCTTTTTTCCCAATCGGTGACCGCCCCAACACGGTGAGATTTAAGCACAGTGGCTGGTTCCAAAAGAGGCGAAAGGGCTCCCATACATTGCTAGTATTTCGCCAACAGTCGTTGACTAGGGCGGTCCTTAATTTGCCGTGCAGGCCATTCACAGGCGTGCCCAGAAAAGAAATTATCGAGAGCCGAGTAGGGACCCCATACCCTGCATTTCAGGAGATTAGGGGTGTCATCAGCCTGCTTGATCCACATCTGCTCTAAAATGAGCGTGAAATCGGTTTGGTGCGTCATTTTCCTACTTCTATTGAACGCTCATCCATACTCCCGGGTGTGTTAAAATATTGGAGCGCTGGATAAGACACGTTTCTCGACATAAGCAGGGAAAGTAAGTAGGTCATCTTAGTGGACGGAGTTTTGTCCTGGAGTGCTTGTCGGTGCGCAGAGAGTTAATGCAAGCAAGCGGCGAGGTTAAGAAGGTAAGCAAACGCTTCTTTAAGCAGCCATGCTCCGTTGATGGAGGAATGTACCATCCAATCAGCTGCTATTTTTTGAAGTCAATAGATAAAGACTTACGTCTCTCGCCATAGACAGCTTCAGTAGCTTGAGTAACTCCCTTTGTCGAATGCCCACATGTGTACTCCGTAGATATTAAAATTATGTCGACAACTGGAAGCAGAAGCAATTTGCTCCAAAAAGAGTCCGAGGGTGGAAGCTATATACGACAACGAAAGCGTCATAACTTACCTAACCGTCGAGATATCGTGCGTCTATGCGGGCCTGCGCGCACTTCTTCAGTGGAACGGTGGACAGGCCCATACTCGACTATCTGATTATTTTAATCCACCTTGTCGTGGTCCACCCAGAGCTCTCCCGCCAAGTAGCCAACCAGATTTGCGCTCTGGTGCTCTTTTTATGTCAACGCTAATGAGGTAGGCGGATAACCACTCCGAGCCCCTTGCGGTGTTGAAAAAAGAAAAGAGAAGCCCCATGGATCGGGAGGCAGTAGCAAAGCAGTACGGATACTCCATCGGTGAGATATAGGATTACATACTCTGTGCAGCCATCCGCGATCAAGGGCACATCCTGTCCGACCGCACGACGGAGCATACACCCTGTTATTGTGTTCACTCCGTAGAATCTTAATCTTATCGGAGTCTGCTTCTGTTGGTTAATTTATGCGCTTCAGATGGTTGGAACACTGAACAACGGAGAGGTAATCCCGATCGGGCTCCTCTTGTACCTACCTGGCCTTTTGCGAGTTGATTGGATGGGAGACGATGGGTCTATTCAGCGCTGACCCAGCAGGGGTAGAGTATTAACGTCGGCGCGTTGTCAGAATGGAACGTCTGATCGTACGTCTTGGCATCATTAACAGATTCTTATATTATTCTGTTCTACTTATCCTTACAGATGTCCTCCCTGGTAGCTGGGGTACCTCTCTGGCTTGATCATAGGTCAGTAAAGTCGGCTTACGCCGTAAACCAAAAGTTTCGACGACATGCGACCAGCAGCGATCGAAGAGAAGGAACCGTTGCATGGGCTGAGCGCTCACAAGCAAAGGCTAAAAGTGTACAGTAAGTATATGCATGTATACAGTTTCCGTGCCTGTAGCTATTTCCATGGCAGTTGTTTAGGTCGAATTGCATTCGTGTATGCGAGTGCCTGGTGATATAGGTCTCCCTTGACGTTTCAACCACCTTGGTAGAGAAAGCATCGTCGTTCTGCCTTGCGTGCTGTCCGTCCGGAAGTGCAAGGTGACTTCAATTTCTCGTTTCTTTTTCCTCCTCGTCGGTCTTCTCCCACCTCGGGGAGCACTCCGGTTGCATGGAATGCCATGTGTGAGCGTGCTGCAATGTTGGTCGAAGTGGAGTCGGGCGTCTCGAGATAGGCTTCGGGCATTTCTTAGAGTTGCAATGCATTTGCAAAAGTTTAGCATCATGAAGGCCGTAGGTAAAGAAAAAAGTAACGAGAGCAAAGACTGCATTCGACGTCTTCTGCGAGCACCTCCCGGCTCTACGAAGGGTAGACCTGGGGTGGTTTGTCCATCGTCGTCCCCCCTTTTCGAGGACCTGGACAGGCATGTGGTGACTCAGCGGATCCCTGCTCCTTTTACTGGCTTACTCAGTGTGCCTAAAAGCGGCCATCCCTTTACCTCAAACGCGCTAACTGCTTTGGGAGCATGAGGTCCCTGGTCCTTCTATACGACCGAACGACTGCTCAACGACAGTGAACATGCAGTGCGCGGATACTCACGCCAGATCGAGAGAGGACCGAACCCCGTCCCCCCTACATAAACTACGCAGGGCCGATGCTCGAGCTGAGGATGATCGCTGGCCTATTTATGGCATCAGTTAAGGCTCGGATGACTCCCTTGAAGCCGCAGCTCATCTAACCCCAAACGGCAGCTCTCTCAGCTCAAGGGGGAGCGGATGGAGGTAAAAGTACGGGAGATTTGGTCGGCTGGCTGGTTCAGCTCTTCCTTTCTGTGCGTTAGGATCATGACCGGATCTAGCTGACATTCAAATTCTGTAGCTAATTGGCCGGCCATGGGGACGACGGAGAAGGGTACGGGTACTTCCAGCGACCTCTCCGTGAGCACGCGCCTGTCGCCGACTAGACAGACGATAAATACGGCTAAGGAGTCGAAACAAGCGGCCAGGGGGGACGCCGTTTGGTTAGGGTGAGCTTGGCGCAGGGCGTATTACTGTTGGAGATGCGTTTCAGATTTGCTTCTAGGTCCCACATGTTGGCATCGGTCGAAGGAATCATGTAAATCCGATATAGCATCTGATCTAACGCAGGCCTATTCGTTTTAATGGGCCGATCGACCAGGGCCTCAGGCTCCTGCCTCACCATAAACGTCGCAAATCGACCAATTTCAATTGGCTTTCTTTTTTCAAAGAACATAAAAAAAATAAAACAAAAAACGACCGTTCCTTCATTTCGCTCAACTCACCGAGGCATGGCATAGTCACTATACAGACTCCCTGTTCGATCGAAGTCCTTCACTCCATCCCTTCCACGAATCCACCGTGTTTCATCCGGTCTTGATAACACAGTTTGGCTTCCGAGTCTTATTCCCCGCATGGAAAACCCACCCAGAACAAGGCGTCCTCTGACCCTTGACCGGAGTTGGCGATGCACCTGACATATAGTACCTCCTGTTACCTAACCAGCGCCATCACGGTGTACCTGAGGTTACCTCTGTAAGTACGGAGTATTTGAACGGCCGTCACTACTCTCATACTTTATGGAATGCAACGGTCGACCTCCCATCCTAAAAAGCACTTCAAGATCTGCTGATTGGGGGAGGTAACTTTTATCGCTATCTTTTTTTAGCTCTTTTGCTTTCTCTTTGACTTAAATGAAAAGCATAAAAATTCGGGCCGCCAAGGAGGCTTGAAGGGTATATACAACGATATACGGAGGAGTAATATACCCTTCACACGCAAAAATAACTAGTTGGGACCCCCCCAAATCTCCACTCGAGAGTTGACAACACGCGCATTACCTAAGTGCCATATTTGATGCTGATCAGCCCCGTCAGCCAGATGGCTAGAACAACACGCCCCCTGAAGCAACCCTTGGACAGCACCCATTCGTTTGATCGACTTCTCCATTGTACCATACCAGCACCAATGACATTTCTCCCAGTTTTTTTGCTCGTTTTTCGTGGCGCTAACTGCCTGCTCTCTTGTGCTGGCACCCTCTCTCCCTCTTCAAGCATTATCTTTTTTTCAAAAGAAAATTACACTCGACATACCGCTAACAAATCAACAACCTCCCCTCCCATTCAGGCGCACTGATAGAGTACTTATTAGCTCTTTTTACTCACAATAGCAGCAATAGCCTAATCTTGTTGCTTGTTCCCATCGACCGGTACTTAAGTACCAGTCTCCATCGCCGTTCAATCAAATAAACTTGCTTTTTCCCTAATTCTCCTTCCTGGTGCTTGATGCACACTTGAGAAAGAGAAAAAAAAAAGGAAAAAGTCTTGGGACGTTTCACCCCACGATTTAGCCTGGTTCATTTCGTGTCCTGATTGCGGGCCGGGGGGGGGAGATTGTGTTTATCAGTCTTCTCCTTCGCTTGGTTTTTAGCAAAACGCCCACCCTCAGTCGCTTCCCATCTTGATATTTCACCTCGAATCTCATTCCTCTTTCTTTCTTGCTTTTGTTCTGAATTGACTTCGTATCGTTCCAATCCTTCTTTTCTGGTTTGTTCCTGGACCTGATTTTATTAACCTCATCCACAGTGGCGGTTATACCCTGAAGTATACATATTTGATCCATATATACTTACATACATTTTCACGGCCCCTTCCAGAATATATATAGTAGTATCCCTTCCCTGGGTACCACATCTCCCGCGGGGAATACGCCTAAATTTTCTGCTGCTTGGGCACTATATTTCGCTTCTCGGCCCTCCCATGGTCACCGTTGAGAACCACCCCCGTGGCGAGTCACCCTATCAGCAAGGAACACCATCCATCAGCTTATTTTAGTGCCGAACTCTGTCGGTGATGGCATGAGATCGTGATAGACCCAAGACTCCCTGTCGCATGGAGTATTGTTGCCGATCATCTTTCTCTCGTGCTTTCTCACTCCCAGTTCATATACTGGCAGCGCAAAAGAGCGCAACTCCGCCATATACGCCCAGAATACAGTCGTCTTCCCTCGCCCGTCATCGATAATCACTTTTCAGTTCGACGCCCGGCGGTGGAAGCGATGCGCGAGGTCACATATCGGCTCGTAACTCAAGGAAAATCAAACGGCCTTGGCCATGGAAAGCTCGACGGGGTCGGCCGCAGATAAGAAACGGAACAAGCTGGGCTACCATAGAACCTCCGTCGCCTGTGGTAAGCGTCTTTGTTATTCTGCCCTCATCACCCATCAGCCGACTATGCAGCCATCTCCCTTATTCCTGCTCCTTGCGCGCGCGCAATCTGCTGCGCAGTAGGATGTCCATCCTGACGACACACGCCCATCTAGAAGGAGCCATGAATTGACCTGTTTGCCTTTCCTTATAGTACACTGTAGAAGGAGGAAGATACGATGTCTGCTCGCGCCGGAAGATAGCCAGGGACGATGCGAGAACTGTATAAGGCTGAAGAAAGAATGTCATTTCTACCCGGTCGACCAGCAGCCGGCGGTGGACAAGAGAGGGCGCCCTATATCGAAATCGGAGACCACTGGATCTGACGCGTCGTTGACGACTACACCTCCTTTGCTGAGCGGCGGGACGGTGATGGAGCAGAAGGAGTCCTACTTTCAGTATCAGAGCCTGGCGATGGCCCCAGGTCAGGATATATCGGCCTTCAAGTCTGGTGCGTACCCCGGCGCGCGCGTGGCAGCATACACCCCAGGTTTGTCCTGCCGCATTTCGGGGAAGAGAAAGACGTGTCGTCTAGTAGCAAAGAGACGGCGTGAAGAAGGAAGATGGCATGAACTAAACTGGTTGTTTTTTCGAATCTAGATCCTATGGCAGTGCCTGAACTGGGTTCGGTGCCAAATCCAAACCAGCCTGTTCCGCCGTGGAACGAGCCCATCTATGAGCACCAGGTCCCCGGCATCGCCCTGGGGCCTTCTTCGAGCATGGTACAGCCGGGGGTAGTTCCCCTGGCGCCCAAGGGCCTGATGACAGGCGCCCCCGACCCCGGGGAAATGCTGCCAATGAACATGGCCGGCGCTGCTGGCTTTTGCGAACCTCACGACGTCCCAGTAGCATGGGGAGCCCAGATATCGAGATCTCTAAGCCTTTCGACGAGACCAGGCGTGCCTTCGCCCATAACACAGCCATATCCCAGTCAGTTCCATCCCTCCCAGCCGATCAACACTGAATTTAAACGCCGGATGACGACCCCGGCCAATGCTTACCCTACAACCTTAGGCGGCCATACCCACGCCATACCTCAGATGTCGGGCGCTCCTGTCCCTGTATCCTTCGACGAAAGCCAGATACCATTCACCACCTACGCCATACCGGGCGTCGTTCCTGAGACTATACGGCATCCCGGCCAGGTCATCATGGGCACTGCCGCTGATCCCATGCCCTTTCCAGAATGGTACTCTCCGGGCTCACTGCAGGCCCAGCAGCAGCAGCAGCAGGCCTTCATTCCGGACCACCAGAATCTGATGCATCCTCCACCGACCTAACAACCTCCACCGCAATACAACGTTTCTCCGTCGTTTCTAGATCTTTTCTGATTCACCTACCGACTGATTTCGCTTATCTCGATTGACCCTTTCTCGTCTCTCGGTTTTTCTTTTTTCACATACTTGAAACGGCATCCCAATCATGGACTTCTTCATTGCCAACCCCTGTGTGGCAGGCATTTATTCATTAGCGGGCGTACATGAACATAAAACGGTCATCTTTTTCCCTTATCTCTCATACTTGCTCCAGGGGCCAATTGATATGCTTGTTACCTCCTGTAGCCCTACTTGCACTGATTACTCCTTCTTCCCCATTTACTCTCTCGGTGTCTGTTGGTCTTCTCTTTTGCTAATAATCATCGCCGACTTCACATTCGTTCGGGCCCCTTTTTCTTGTCTTCCACCTTTTCTTCGATGTATTTTCCCATCATGACCACGAACTCCCCACGTCGAACGCAGGCTCTGAGAGCCGCATGGCGTTTCTTATCAATCAAAACAGGAGGGAGGTCTACCACTTGGTTTTAATGTTAACGTTGGGTATTTTTCGGTAAAGCCGCTCCCGGTTTACACAAGAACGAGGCTGCTTTCTTTTCTTTTTCCTCACGATGTGCCCCGTCTTCAAGGCAGTCCCGCACTGAACAACCGGCCTGAGCGAGCTGGGACGTAGCGCGAGGAGAGAGAGCCGACCAGGTTGACGTCAAGGGTCGTTCGTATCCGCGGAACACAGCCGTGTTTACTCGGTGCCTCCTTGCCCCCCGGACCCCACACCCCGTCCCTCGTCCTCCTCCTCCTCCCTCGGCCACGACGCCAACTACTCTTCAATTGGGCTTGTCGGGGCATCATAGCACGACAGCACTGCTTCACTACCAGAGACCTAGACCGATACAGTCACGAGTAATCATGGCAACCTACAGCAAGGCCTGCTGCACGTACGTCCATCCCCGCGATCGGTCGTCGGGGGTTACATCAGACTGACCCGAGATGATAGTCTTCCTCCAGTGGTTGACACTGGCTACGAACCCAAGGGGAAATATGTCACTATCAACGGAATGAAGACCTGTATGTAGGCGTGTCCGTTGGTTTTCTTGACCATGCGCGACACGGTGGATTGACCTGTGGATTCCTTAGATGTCACTGGCCCGGAAGACGCCACCAACGCGATTCTTGTTGTATACGGTGAGCCTGATATATATCCAAACTATGTTAGACGTTGGACATTCCTAATCTGACCGTTTCGGCATACAGACATCTTCGGGTTCTTCGCCCAGACCCTTCAGGGCGCTGACATCATCTCCACCTCTGATCCGGAACGCAAGTACCGCGTCTTCATGCCCGACTTCTTCGATGGCAAGCCCGCCCATATCTCCTGGTATCCTCCGGATACCGAAGACAAGAAAAGGGACTTTGGGGCCTTCTTCAAGAACCAGGCCGTGCCGGGAGACCATGTTCCCCGCGTCCCCGGCGTGGTCGAGGAGGCAAACAAGCATCATAGCGCTGGCGGCGCGGGGTTCAAGGCATGGGGAGTCGTCGGATACTGCTGGGGAGGCAAGATCACCTCCCTCATCTCTGGCAAGGACACGCTGTTCAAGGCGGGTGTCCAGGTGCACCCGGCCATGATCGACCCCAAGGAGGCCCTCGAGGTGACCATCCCCATGGCGATCTTGGCGTCCATGGACGAAGACAAGGCCCAGGTGTCGGAGTATTCCGACAACCTCAAGGTCGAGAAGCTCGTGGAGACCTACCCAACCCAGATTCATGGCTGGATGTCTGCCCGAGGAGACCTCAAGAACCCGGAGGTCAAGAAAGAGTATGAGAACGGATACAAGACCATCCTCGCCTTCATGCACAAGCACCTGTGACTATCTGCTCCAGTATATACCTCTTCGAAGATTTAACGAGTAGTCGAGAGGGTAAACTGGTTCAGATATTAAATCCCTCTTAGGAAAAACTGGTGTGGAATGGCGCGCCCTTCAACCATAAAAAAGGAAATTGCCTCTGCTTGAAGAATTTGTAACCTATCATGAAATTAACTAAACTCGGTTCCTTCATCTATTTTGATCCTCGGCCTGCTTATGCTGTGAGCCGGGAATGATAGTACGCCGGTATTTACACGTTGATAAATTTCCGTCATGTATCTATCTACCGTACTCCCTTAGTTTTACGATTATTGTTACTCCTAGTTAATCCCGCTGGCTACGATGCCGACGCGGATAACGACACTTACATCAAGAGCCCTGGCTTCTCTGATACTACATGCCAGGCAGGTGCGTCCTACCCTAGAGACCACGGCGTCCGTATACACGGCGGTACACCATGCCCTGGCAAATGCTTCCTTGTGTTTACTTCCCCTCGCATCAATGATGTAGGTGAGAGGTTGCCGATGTCGCCGCCGAGGTCTTCCCGACTCTTGGCTGCGGCTGGGACTCGGTGGCGGCCTCGGAGCCGGATTGTTCACGGACTCGGGGCGCTTTGGCGGGAAGTCCGTCACGCTCGGGAGCGAAGATATAGGTATGTATGTGTATGGGTAGAAAGCGGTATGCAGTGGATGGCCCGGGAGGCGGAAAGAATTGGGTTGTTGGCCCTGGAGAGTGATGAATGGGTCGCCGCCGCCTGAAGAAGTAGAGTCGGGCCCGGGACTCCAGTCGTACATGCCGTCGTCTTCTGGCGTGAGTGGTTGGAAGTGTCTATGATAGTCGGATTGGGCAGATGAGGTAGAAGACTGCTTTGAGTCCTGGTTGTGACGAGCAGAGTGAGCGGCCCAGCCTCTCGGGGGAAGACAGGGAAACGAGGATATGAAGAGAGAGTTTGCGCTTAATGGGAAGAGCACTTTGCGAGGCCTTGACTGGGGGGTTTCCTTGATGGTGAAGAATGCATAAGCCAGCGCCTTGAAGGGAAGGTATCTGCTTTTATCGTCCCGTTCAGACTTGGCGAGTGTGATATTGTTGAACTCTACGCTTGTTTGGCGGATGTGGTGCAGGTCAGCATCGTCCATCGGCAGAGAGAACTGTTCTGGGGTGAGTTCTCCACCTGGCCCCAGCGGCGAAGAGTCGAGCAGGACTTGAGTCGTCTTGTAGATTCGTGGCACCGTCAAGTCGTGCATGTCGATTTTCAATTCCACCTCAACCCAGCGATCCGAGAGATCCTTGCCCTGCTCGTCTTGAGGCACGACCAGGCTGGCGACCCATCCCATGCATGTCGTGGACCCCTCCAGGCAAGAGACGATGCGCGATACAACACACATCTTGCTCCACCAGCTTCGGCCTTTGTATATGAATCCGCCGTAGAGATTTGCCACAGGGCCAAGGACCCTCAGTGCACTGCGGTCGTTTTCCAGTAGCGTTGAAATGAGCATGTCATTGACAGCTTCGCCGGGGAGGACGAATCCAGTCAGCCAGGAACGGGATATCCATCCGCCAAAACACGATGAGGAGAGGACAGGGGCCTCCTCTGACGGGGCCAAAAGCAGGACAAGGTGGGATGTCAGTGAGTTCTCGTAAGCGGATAGCCTATGAACAGGGAGATCATCGCCTATCATGTCGTTGGTGACAAGTGGCATCGAAAGCGTCCGCGCGACGGCGATGGGGTCGGACTCGACGGCAGCAAACTTTTGCTCAAGCGCGCGTTTGATGCCTTGCGCCTCAGGCCACTGTAGGATGTCCATGAAGACAATGAGACCGTCTAGCTGTTTTCGGAAGAACCTTGGTGTGGTGATACAGTCCCACTCCATCTCGCTCCTCTTCATCTGTTGCTGCATCGTCTTCTCCTTAGGCCTCCCTCTCTTCAACATTTTCCTGATACGCGACTGAGGCTTCTCTGGATCTCGGTCCTCCTTGACGGTGATGTGCACCTCGCGCGTTCCCGTGTGGGAATACTTGATGGTCATGCTTTCAAAGGCTCTCCGGCAGCAGATGATTGCCCAGTCAACCTGGTCGTTCCTGGACTCGTTGATGTGATAGATATCACGTTGGGTGATGCTGATTCCCTTTGAACGACCGATCAGGCCAACCTTGACGGCAGCGTCGAGTCGGCAGACCAGTTCGGCGGCGAGCAACAGCTGTATCAGAAGCCATTGCCGTTCGGCATCGATCCTGACACCCGAATCCGTTGGATATTGGTCCTTGGTGACCCCGTCGCGATGTGGCGGGCACTCCCAGAGGATCTGGCCGGCGCGGATTCGCCATTCGATCTTGGAAAAGTCGACCCAGGCGCCTTTGATGGCGAGAACCCTCACAAGGATATCGATCTGGGTCCTGAGGCTGGTATGCTTGAAGGCATCGCCCTGGACCTCCCGTGGAGGAGGGAAGAGGAAGGTAGAGAACAGGCGCTTGTGGAGCTCGGTGATGGATTCCGTGTCAAAAAGGTTGATCGACTTGGCCTTGAAGACCATGTCTTCGCGCAGATCGCAGAGTTTCTCCAGCCGCTGGGCGACCTGTTTGGTCGAGCAGTCACGGACCCCAATACGCCTCCACGCAGGCGGGCCTCCCTTGATCAGCTGTGCGCGGCTGAGACGTACGCCGGGTTGGCAACAGACGTACGGTCTGTCGTCGATATTCGGGAGGTCTGCCGAGATGTCAGGAATAGGCTCATCGTAGTCGGTCTTCAGCTTCGGGGCGATGGGAAGCTCCATGTAATGGCGAAAGCCCACGCAGCCTCTCTCCTTCGCGCGGGAGGAAAGCATGTTGGGAACCTCGTAGACGCCGATGTCGAAGGACGGATGCTTGGCCGACTCCAGCTCGACCAGGTCCTGGGCGGCCGTGGAGGTCTGCCTCCGTTCGAGAAAGGCGGGGAGGTGGGCGTGGAGGGTGGCAAGCGTGTAGGAGGCATGGTGCAGGGGCTTCCGGTCCTGGAGGTTCTGGATGCGGGTGCTCTCGTCCCAAGGGAAGACGATATGGGGGAACCAATGCGGCCGGGTGCCTTTCTCCAGCAAGAAATGCGGAGCGCCGGAGAAGATGCCTCGCAGGTCCTCTCCGGACAGGGGCGCGTGCTGGTGGTGGACGGTAGGGCCTTCGTGGACGGTCTTGCCGGGGCTGGGAGCAGAGGTGGTGTCCTCCAGGGCCTCTCGCGCCTCGATCTCAGGACCAGACAGCGAGGTGAGGGAGAACAGGCGGTCCCTGAGGTTGTCGGCCCGTAGCTGGCGGCGGTTGGAAGCAGAACGGCGGCGGTCTTCGTCACCACCTTCGACCTCCGCCTCCGCTTCTTCCTGCTTTTGGGGGAGGTTACTAAACCTGGGCTGGAGGAACTAGACAAAGGAGGCGCTGGAGAGAGGAGTCACCACGGATTGGAGATGCGGATTGCCGGCCACATCCTGCTCGTTGCGCGTGTCTGGACCGTCCGAGGATCGCCGACCCCTCCTGCGCAGAGGGAGCTGCCGCATGGTTGTGAAGAGGCTGGTGGTGTCTCTCCCGTCAGGCAAGCATCGAGCAGCAAACGCAGGCCACCGTCCGTCCGTGTCTGCGCGGGAAGTAAGCAGGCAAAAGAGGTCCCCGTCGCCTGAGGCCTATGATGCCATCCCCAGGGCTCGCCACAGCGCCTTATCGATAGCCATTAGTCAGTTGTCCGTCTTCTCTTCCGACGAAGGACGATGCCACTCGTATCGCGGTCCGCCGACCGGCGTCCTCAGGCAAACAGACGGCCGCGGAAAAGAAAGAAACGGACGAAGAAGCAAAGAAAAGACGACGCAGACGCTGGATTTCCTCTCCGGGCGCGTCACGGGACCGGCGGCGGCGGCAATACGGGGCCCGTACCAAAAATACAGGGGCGGGCCCCTGCCCCACGCGGTGTAACGCGACCCGGTGGCGTAATCTAATACATCGTGATACGCGGCGTTTCTTTTGCGTTCTTTCGCGGTCTCTACAAAGTACGGAGTACGGAGCGGTCTACTGGGTGAGACGCTCTGTCTCTCGTGCGCCTCGCAGGCCAGGAGCCTGACTGACGCCTGACTGACGCTGGACTGACCTGACGCCTGACAGTGACCGGCTTAGCGCTGCAGCAGCCGGCGATTGGCACGGCGGTTGGGCGAGCGAGCTGGGCCGTGGGGGCTGCCGGTGCCCTGGGCCGGGACAGAGGCACATCGCATCCCCGGTGGCTTTGTCTGCCAGTCCATCCCTAGCGGCTTTGCCTGGCCAGGGGGCGAGACGGGGAAGCAGAGGACGCAGCCAGCGCAGGGCCACCACTGACACATCTGTAGACTAGCTAGCTATCCTGGATGCTGCTGCGATGCTCCACCAGAACCACAATCTCATGTGGTCGCTTGGATCGCCTTAGCCTCGCCTCCCCCCGGCCGCCGTCTGGCTGTCGCTCTGACGCTGCGGCCTGCGGCCTGCTGCTTGTCTCCTTTAAAAGGCGCCATCTCCCCCGTCGTCCGGCGGCCTTCACCTGCATCTCGCCCGTCGCCCATCCTCTCTCTCACGCACCCTCTCTCTAGTACGCTCTCTCGCACGCCGCCCTCTGTGCCCTGTCTGTCTCCCCGCTCGCTCTCCCTGCCTGTACGTCGTCCTGCCGAGGCCGGAGCGGCAATCCTGACTCAGAAGTTTCATTGCTGTCCAGCGAAAGTTCTCTCTAACCACTATTTTGTCCAGCCAGGTACAAACATCCCGATCACGGCAATTCACCCTTTTGCCCCTGACCGGTGCATCTACTACCTCGCCTTCCTCGCTCGCTCGCCAGGACCTCTTGAGCTCTCGTCCGTCCCTACGCATACAGACCACCATGGCTCCGTCCAGAAAGCCACGTTGCCAGTTCAAGGCCTGCAAGGAGCTCGCCCAGCGCATCGTCGGCGACTGCGGCTTCTGCAAGGGCCAGTTCTGCAGCAAACACCGCATGCTCGAATCCCACAGCTGCAGCGGCCTCGAGGACTGCAAGAAGGAATCACACGCCCGCAACGCTGAGCGGCTGAACTCCGAGCGGACGACCGTCGTCAAGGGCGTGTGATCTCCTCGTCTCTACTGGCTCTTCCTCTTTCCTTCCCCTCTCCTTACTTGGGACTCGGCTCGGGCGGATTGGTCTTTTTTGGATGATCTACTATCTCTCCCCTCTTGTTTGCTCCCCTCGGGGATCCCTGCTTTGCCTGCGGTGTCCGGCCTTGAGTATCTTTTCTTTCTTCAGCTACTTTGCATGGCGTTCGGTCTGGTTCATTCATATCTTCCATTTAGCCCTTGTGCGTTGTTTTTTGTTTTCTTCAAAGACCGTTGCTTCTCTATACAGGGTATCTATATCAAGAATAATAACATGTCCTAGACCCACGTCCCCCTCTGGTCTCGATGCAGCTAAGTTTCTGTGCTAAGCAAACTGTCACTGGTAAGGCAGTGAGTTGAGGAGCAAACGTGTTATCCGGGCCCGATTCTCGGCCTATGCGGGAGTGACATGTCAGTAAGTATGCGGCAGGGGGCAGCGTAGCCAGTCCAAACTTACATGTCGTGGTGCTCGCTGAGGTTGCTGAGGTACTTGTTCAGCTCCTCCACTCGCTCCTTATGTGTCTTGACGCCCTCACGCTTCAGTCGCTCGTTCAGCTAGGTAGAGTTAGCACCCACCGTACAGAGTACACCACGAAGCGGGTACGCACCCGTTTCCTCTTCGCCTCCGCGTATCTCCTCTCGGCCGCCGTCTTGCCATCGTCGGCAACCTGCTGCTCCTTGTCCACCAACGCGGCAGCTTCACCGACATCTTCACCGACACCTTCGCGGGCTTCCTCCCTCGTGACATCTTCGCCTCGCTCTTCTTCCTCAGGATTCTGTCTCGTCGTCTCCTGCTGCTTTATCTTTGTCTTCTTCTTCTTCTTCTTCTTGTCCACGCGGCCGTCCTGGACCTTAGACCCCTTGATCTTCAGCCGGCCGCCGCCACTCACATACTCTGACGGCGCCATGGCTGGCGTGACGTGACGTGCGTGGATGCGCTCTCGGCTGCCTCTAGCGATTACCAGGCTGCATGTCGCTCCGCCATGCGCTGGTCGCGTGTCGTGCCCGGAGCGAGTCACCGCGCAAAGTTGCAGCTTGCGGTCTCGACGGGGGCGAAAAGTTGAGTTCGGCCCGGTGAGCTGACTAAGCAGTAGCCGACGTCATGGATGCATTATTTATAGAACTGACTACGAGCTATGGTGGTAGCTAATCGAACGGGATAGGCCGTAGGGACGAGCCTCCCTGCCTCTTCCTCATCTCCTCCCCCGCAGCGACGGCGCTGGGCACCTTGATGCCGCAGCAGTCGCCCCAGAAGTCGACCCCGTCGGACTTGCTCCCCGGGCCGTGGGAGTGGCCGTGGCCGTGGCCGTGATCATGTTCGCCCTCCTGCGCACCGCGCATCCCCATCTCAGCCGTGGCGGGAATCAGGCTTCCGAACAGGAAATGCTGCATGATCGGCAGCTTCCCCAGAACCTCCCGGACGAACATCTTCTTCATGCCGGCATCGACCTTACCCCAGTTCTTGGCGCCGGAGATGTCGTCGAGCATGGGACTGTGCCACCGCAGCCCCTTGACGGTCTTGACGCTGTCGACCCACCTGACCTGGTCGAGGTACATCCAGTCCGCGCGCTCCTCGTCGAGCACGACGTTGTTGTGGATCGCGAGCGGGGTGATGTAGTGGTGTCCGACGAGCTGGGACGCGCCAAAGAGGAACGGCAGGAACTGGTAGTCGTCCAGGCCCCAGACGCCGTGGGACCCGGCCGGCTCGAGGTAGTAGGTGAGCTGGATCCGGCGCATAAGCTCGATGTAGCGCGTGAAGACGCGGCAGACGAGGAAAGGAAAGTCCTGCGCGTCGAGGAGGCGCAGCTGGTACAGGCATAGCAGCCACATCATGAAGTTGAGCTCGTGGCCGGAGCCGTAGTCGAGGCGGGAGCGGGAGCCCAGCGAGTGGAACAGGTAGGTTGACACCTCTGAGATGGCGGAGTCGTCAGACAGGTCTAGGATGGTCTTGTGCCATGACAGGCAGTGGGATTCGACGTCGTCGAAGAGGGAGCGGAAGGCGGGGTTGCCGAAGCGAGATCCGCCTTGGTCGAGGGACGGATGGGCGTCGACTAGGGCCTCTATGGAGGATAGCACTTCGAGGATCTTTGGGACGGCAGGTGACGGCGGCGAGGACGGCCGCTGGAGGACGTCTGATATTGACTTCCCGCGCACACTGTCTGACAGGTTGAAGACGAACGCGGTGATGAGGGTGTGTGAGGGGGAAGAGAGGAAGGCCTGGTGGTCCTGGACGGAGAGGATGCGAGGGATCGGGCGCGTGAACTGGAGATGCGCGGCGGAGGCAGAGCGAGGGGGCAGCCCTGGGGTCTGTGGCGCGGCGTCGGTGGGCGGCTGGCGGCGACGGCCACGGCCGGTGAGCGCCAGCTTCTTGGACAGGTCGATCTTGGGCGGCGGTTCCGACGCCATTTTACATACCTCGTCTTTCTTTTCATCATCTTCTTCTTCTTCTTCTTCTCTTCTGAAGTCGAAGTCGAAGTCGTGATTACATCACCATCACGTGATATACTCTCTTATTAAGCAGGAGCGGCGCAACAAAGATCCGGGCATCAAGGGAATAAACAGAGAAGAAAAAGCGACCAAAAGACGCAGATCTCAATCACGGAGTAGAAAGTAATAGGCAGCAGGCCCGTAGCAGGACGGAGAGAGCGGCGGGAGACTCGCCTGACCAGGTCATCACCCAGGCCGCCTCCCGTCGCCAGGGCGCCGTGTCGTCTCTGTCACACGCCGCCCATCCTCCCGAGCGCTGCCTCGAAGCCCAATGAGACACCGCGCGCGCTGACGCCACCGACCACCATCGTGCTGTTAACTACTCTCATCCCCAGCGAAAACTCAGCTCGGCGGGTCCGTCCACGCCGACGGGAAGAACGCCCGTGAACCCACGAACCATGGGACGAACCGTGGATGGACTCGAGGGCTGCTGCAGCGGCCGGGTCGCTGTACGCCGGAGAACACCTCATCACCGCTACGGGAGTATACAGAGCTCTATCTCGTTAAGCGCAGAGACACGCCAGGACAAGACAAGACAAGACACAGAGACAGCCAGTCGATCCGATGACGCTGCGATGGATCAGCGGCGGCCAAGGCGCTGCGGAATATTTGGTCGCGGCACACCCTGGACGAACCTTCAGGCGCGCGTTGGCGAGCTAAGTCTGCTGGCTATAGAGACTCACCGCATCCCCTCCCCCCCCCATCGATCCGACCTTCAAGGACATCCGGAGTCGTACTGGGAGGGCAGAGAAGATTCATAGACAGGAGAAAGATCCTCTGGTGGCTTCGAGGCTGTTCCGGGCGCCGGCGAGGAAACCGACCAGTCCCAGCTTCACCCAGGAACCGCGAACCAACACAAAGGCAGAAGCCAAAAACATTTCCGTCGCCAGGGAGGGTCTAGACAGGCCGGAAGAGACGAAAAAAAATACGGCTAACCCGGCGACGACATCGAAAATGGCCGGGTCAACGCCCAATTACGGTTCATTCTCGTCCCCGGCGGCAGACTTGCATTCCGACTCTGGCTCGTCGTCGACCGCCTCCAGGGCCTCCATTGAGTCCTCCATGTCCTCCTCCCGGCCGCAGTTCAGCAGGATACGCACCCATCAGTCCGCTCCTCGCGATCGCAGCAGCCAGATGGAATCCGTCGATGCGCACTCGGCGCCGGATGGAGGCGTGCTGACACCCCCAACCGACGTCGCCGCCACCGGCACCAATATCAATAATAACACCGCCAACGATACCAATATCAGCGCCATCGCCGGCAACAATGGCGACACCCGGCCGCAGAGAGGCGCTTCGTATTCGTCTCAGCGGAAAGGCGTGCGTCGAGAGCCGCGCTCGCTGTACCGGCGCATACTCGACAAGTACGGCAGCCTGGAGCTCGAGAATAAAGGCAGTGTTGCCAGGGACCATCTCGCCCTGGGTAAGTCTGAACATTGTTTTCTCCAGAACCCGACGCTGATGTATCTGATGCAGAACGCACATTTCTCTCGTGGCTGCGCACGTCTCTCGCCTTCGCCTCTATAGGCATAGCAGTCACCCAGCTCTTCCGCCTCAACACCGCCATCCAGCAGCTCGACCCGTCTCTCCACGGCTCCAGCAGTCCGCCCGACCTCCTCTCTGGCCAGTCCCGCCAGTCTTCCAAAACCTTCTACTTCACCATCTCCAGCGGCGGCAGCCGGCTTCGAGGTCTCGGCAAGCCCCTGGGCGCCACCTTCATCGGCATCGCCATCCTCGTGCTCTTCATAGGTTTCCACCGCTACTTCGAGAGCCAGTACTGGGTCGTCAGGGGCAAGTTCCCCGCCAGTCGTGGCAGCATTGCCCTGACAGCCTTCATCACCGCCTCGCTGATGGTGAGCAGTCTCGTCATCATCCTCACCATATCGCCCGGTGCCACTGAGCAGTGATGCACGTACAGTCCCCTTAATACCTACATATACCATTCTGCATCGTTTGGAGTTGGTCTCTCCGTTACCTCCCTCTGGACAGGCGGGTGTTCTACTCGACTTTTTCTCCCGGTTTGCATCAGCGGAGGAATCACGTATCTAAGGTTTTTGTGTTGTTCTGCTTGGATCTATCTGAATTTGTCTTGGGATCCTTTCTTTTTTCGGTGTTCATTCTTCGGGCGGGTCGGGTCCCGTACTTTACCCTGTACCTTATACTTGTCTGTTCATTCCGGCTGTCCCTATCCATCATGTCTCTCCGTGCAAGCATTGGGGGTTCTCATGTGTTGTCTATCTACCGCAGAATATGAATGCGCACTACCTACTCTCTTATCCGTAGACCACGGGCCGCACGTACATATACGGCCGGCTTGTGGAGATCAGTGAATTCTTAGCCAGCGCCCCACCTCTTGAGCCTCCTCCATGTATCGAGACTTTCCTTCGCGTATAACTCCTCATCCTCGTCCGCCTTCGCGATCCGGAGCTTACAAGGCCTTTCTCCTCGGCAAAGGCAGCTACTTCACGAGAACCTGAAGGGGACCCTGCTGTCCGGGGCCGACAGCGTCCAGCGGACCGGTGATTGGTGCGAGAACAGAGATAAGGCGACGTCGGTAAATCTGCCGATTCGGTTTCTGACCTGTCGCCCGGGCTTGTCTGGGCTTCTGTGTGACTTCGGGTCGATCGGAGACGGCGAGGGGGCGGGCTTAGGTGCGGTCGTCGGGTTCCCCAAGCCCATCATGCTGTGCGAGGCGCCCCGTTGCCTTGAACGCGTGGCTTGCCACTGACATCGACGGCGTGTACTTGGTTCTCAAGAGATACAGCCGGTGGCTGATCCAAAGCGTCCAGCAAGGGCTGTATCCTTAGTTATTGATCTCCTTACCTATGATGTATGGCTGCGTCAATGGTCGCTCGGCGGTTTGATTTTCTTGGAGCCCCAAGGAACGCTTTGCTCTCACCGCCTGCGAAGAAACTTCATGCTACGATGCTGGTTCCCCCAGCACACCTCCCTTTTCTTCTCCTTATAGATTTACGGAGAAGCGCGAGATCATTCAAGTTCCGTGTTTGCTTTTGCTTGGTTGGTTCGTTACTTTACCTGGGATGTTCCGTAGTATAACAAATAGGCCGACTGGCTCAATTGGTCAAGGCGTCTGACTACGAATCAGGATACTGCGGGTTAATCCTGCGTCGGTCATAGTTTTTTATTAGTTTTTTATTCTCTCAGTCCTTATAAACATAGCAGGTGAAAATTATAAAAACTGATAAAACTGTTTAGAACATGCGTGAAGCTGGCAGCGCAAGGCCGGAGGGAGCGGGAGACGTTGAAGCGCGAGGGTATCGTTGTGCCTTGCCCGATCCGACACGCTATACCGCGTCGAGACAATTGGTAAGGTCCAGGAGCACGGGTGTCTAGTCATCTCTGTGGCTAGGGAATAACCATCACCTCGACATAATAGCAGAGTAGGATCCCTCTTATCTCGGTGCCGTGGTTCTGGGCTCATCAGAGTATAAGGATCATACATGATTTAAGGACGTATGTCTGACTGGCTCCAATAAAGTCGTTTCTCAAGGAGATCGGAGTATTATTCCGTGCGACTAGCTGCACAACTTGGGTCAACTCTTTCGAGTACTATTGGGGATATTGTTCAGTCATGGCACAGCCAACCTAGCAATATAGGTGACTAGATGCTCGACGTATCAATCAGGAGAGATCATCCGGGGGCCGAATCATGGAAACGAGGGAAGCTCATGAAAGAAATCAGACTTCGGTTGCCTCATCTGAAAGCGGACAATGGGACCTTGGCTAGCTTTAGTTCGAGCTATGAAAATAGTACTTCTTTTACTGTCAATGAAATAAGCAGTGGCTCCATGGAGTTCTTGCGTAAATTTCCGGTACGTGTAGTATGCCTTCCGGTTCTTTTGTGGTATGGTAGAGCTGACATAGCCAGTGCTCTTAGTCTTGGGCAGTACGGAGTACACCGTCACTTACACCATTAAACGTGATATTCGGAGGGTTGCGCTTTATGACCTGGATGTTTCGGTTCCAACACGAGACGAGCATTACCATAGAGTAACGACATCAGACATGACCACACTGCGAATACTAGCGTGATAAAACGGCTGACAGTCATACGCCGTCAGACGTGCAAGTCCAATTTCCGATTGTGAACCGCTAATGCCGGAACTAGGAAGCCCCATACTCCGTCTATCGGTGTGCAATTTGTCATAGTCCGTTGAGCCCCAAAGGATCGTCGCGATAGATTGATGATTGCATTTTAAAGTGGCCCACATGTCAGCCACAGCAAATGTCGATGTGCCGACATTTCAGTTCGAATAGATGGAGAATAGCGGGTATATTCGGCGTCTACATTAACCCGATGAGGACACAGATGGAGGGCAGAGGGTGTGGTTATCGGTCCCAGCACACACTCGTGGACCTTTGGCGGCCGAGGCGGTGAATGCAATGTCGTGGTCGGAAGAAGATCAACGCGAGGTTTAAGCTGCATGAAAGGCGCCCCGAGTGCTGGAATCGAAGTGAAGAGGCGAAAGGATAAAAGGTCCGTCGACATGGGGAAATTACGAGGTTGATATTCGATAAGCACAGAGTGGGAGAAAAAGCACAGTTGGGGTAGGAGAGCATCTCCACACGAGCAGGACTGGCATTCGTTAACGTTGACCAGTTCTGGACAGCGAACAGGTCATCTGTCTGCTTCCCCTGCCAAGGTTAAGGTTTTCGTATGAGGGCAGACGCACAGTAAGGACAGTATAGTTACCCCCTCTTCATCAGAAGCAATGTGATTGATCAGGGGGAACACGCCGAAATCTGGGGTTGCACTCTTGTGGCGGCCAGGATCATGACCAAACCTGCCTTGGGAGGAAGTAGCATCGTCATCCGACGGTGTGCGAGATACAACATCAACGTCAGAACATACGCACGGAGTACTTAGACCGACTCGAGGGAGATTAATTTATGCACATCATAGTCAATATGAGCAGAGATATTACGGGGAACGATACTCTTAAGAGACGAGAAGGCCTCGTTCGGATGTAACGTATAGCTATGGCTAGCGACGCGGCTGAGGCGGCGGGTGACGGATACAGAGATCGTCTGATCGAGGCTTGGTGGGCTTGACGACGAGAAGACAAGAGAAGCCCCGACGGCTAAAGTGGAGGAGAGGGACGAATTGGAGATGGGAGAAGAGACACCTTGCGCCGTGAGAGGCAGCACAGCACAAGCGCCAACTGCCCTGCATCGTCAACTCAACCTTGTACACCTTGCTGCATATTCCTTGTACGATTGTACCCCCCTTCCCCTGGCCGGGTAACAGTGAGAAAGGGGGCCATACTCGAGAGAGAGAGAGGGTGGTACATGTCCTCTTTGGCGGTGGTTCAGCCATCTTCTCTCATCCGCTGGAGAACAGGCACGTCTGAAAAGCCGTTGGACTCCCCCTGCAGCGGTGCATCGTTAGACGGGTGTACTTATCTGGTGAGAGGTTGGCACGGGGAAATTAGGAACGAGGGTGGTTAAGAGGAGAGGAAAAGGCTTTCCTGCCCCCCCCTGAGATGTATCCTTGCGTGTCATCCCTGCCAGCAGGCAGAGTGAAGTAAGTTAAGTGGTTGAGTTAGGCAAGGCACGCTCCAAATAGAAACGCTATCTTGGTCTCGGTCTTCTCCTCAATGTAGGCGTGGTTCAACGCGCATGATCTAACTCGGGAGGGAATTAAATCGCGCGTATGACTCCGTACGTGCCCTCACGCATGGAGATGGATAGCCATGGATCTGGCCATATATACAGAAGCCAGTAATTCAGATGCCTGAACCTGACCATGCGCGTTGAGTTTGGTCCCTCGAAGCGGCATTCTTCAGGCCTCCCAGCACTCCTGTCCGCCGGACCCGACAGACTCGATGGCGGCCTGCGGGAGCGTATTCCGGAGGCAGGGATAGCCCGTGTACACCTGGACACAGCGGAAGGATAACTGCATCCAGACGCAGGATAAAGGAAGTATGTTGAGAGCAAGATAGAGGTAGTAGATATGCAGAGCAGCCTGCGTCGCACGAACCGCTGTGGACTTGGCTGCTCTCGGCGGACAAGGTAAACAGAGGGAAAGAAGGGAGACTGATTCTACCTAAAGAATGCTCATTGCATGTAACGCTGCTGCAGACACTTCTTCTCTGGGCTGCTTGCTATATGGCTGTCTTGTGAGCGAGCAGAGCAACGCTGCGGACGGTGGTTTTGTGATGTATGAGATGTGTGTGTCTGAGAGCCTGTGCGTGTGCAACGCGAGGTGAAGAGAGGTGAAATATGTTATGAGCATATAGAAATAAAATGATGTATATGCAGCCGCTGGCGGAATGGCTGGTACCGATTGGCCCATCCACGGCCACAGCAGGCAATATTGATCACATCATCGTGAAGAGAGGCAGGAGAGCCGACAACTTGACCCGACGAATAAGCGGCGGCGACGACGAGGACGACCTGCGTGACGCGTCGTCCTGCCGTCGCCTTTATTCGTCCGCATTATCTCCGAGCCTGCGTGTGAGGCTGGAACTGGCGGTAGGGCTGACGAGCTGAGAAGAACGGCGAGGGGGGGATGATTCGCGGACGGGCGTCTGACGACGAGATTGCCAGTGGAGACTCGACAACTAGACGACCTCCCAATTTCCCGATTACGGTCAATGAGGAGGGCAGACAGATTACAGGCATATTGCAAAGTTGACCGAGGCGATCATACTACCCCCGTAGCTACAGTACAGTAAGTAGCTGGGCGAGAGAAGTTGGCAAGGGTCCCTGCCACGCAGCGAGGAAGAAGAAAAGAGCAACAGGGGAAGAAGCAAAAAAGAAGGCAGAGAGAAGCAGAGCAGAGGACGAAGAGAAGCGCAGCATGGTCCAGTCGGGTGCGTCTCGCGGCGGCCAGGGGCTGATTGGCGAGCAGGTCGAGAGAGCCACCGGCAAAGGGGGGCCCACGCCCCAGGAACTATCTACAAGGTATCCTCCGCACTGGCGAGGAAGAAAGCACGGCGAAATTGCTTTTTCGTCTGTTGGAGTTTCTGCCTTCGCCTTCCGCCGTGGTAGCGAGCGAGCGCGCGAGAGACGATACGACGGGGTGGGGACATATCATGAGACAGAGACAGGACGGACGGCGACGGCGAGATCGAGAGGGCTGTGTCCCTCCGCGGTGCGACTGCTCCTGTCCGTCCCAGTCCTGACGCCAGCGAATGTTGCCCGACCATCGTCGAAGTAAGTCGCTCGTCCTCCAGGATCAGGCCGGCCAGGGGGGTTCAGACCGGGGCCGGAGCAGGGATCGATCGCATCTTAGATCAGATGGCCGTGCTATTCTCGTCTCTGCTCCCTCTTCCCCTGCTCGTCTTCTGCTCGTCTCTCGTCTTCTGTCTCTGCTCTTCTCTGCCCTCGTCTGTCTCTTCTGTCTCTTCCTCTGCTCGTCTTCTCTTCCTTCGCCCGTCAATCTGTCGTAATTCAAGATCCGTAACGATACCGCCAGGCCGGCGTGGGCGTGCCTGGACTAAGCCTCTTCGGGCGGCCAGCACAGGCCCCAGCCAATCGCCGGCCGCCGTCCCGCCAAGCCAGCCTCCCGGCGTCCCCACCGCTGGCCCCCTCCAGCCAATGGGCGGCCCCCAGGCCCAGGCGTCTGTATCAGCGATACCGTATCCCGGCCCATCCCAGCCCCGGGTCGCCTTCCCGTCCCAAGAACCGCTTCTCGTCCGCTTCCTCTCTCTCTCTCTCTCTCTCAACCTCAACCTCATCCTCATCCTCTCCTCGTCCTCACGGCTTATCCCTCCCTCGCCGTCCTCTCCCGCCCTGGCCGCAGTCGCTGTGGCCGTCCATTCCTTTTTGTCGTCCTCGCTCTCACCCTCTGCTGCCCTCCGTCCGGCACACCACCACCACCACCACCCACGTCCATAGATACAGCCTGTTGGAGACCTCTCTGGCTTACGATGCGTCCGGGCCCTCTGGATTGTTGATAGGATCGCAAGAGAGAGCATCGAAGATACACAACATAGTCCGGCATCCGTCCCTTTATGCACACATGAACCGCCAGATGCGGACACCTGGAGCGAGCAAGTAAAAGGAGACTCTCTTCGTTTCTTGCCCATACTTATTACACACAACACTCTTAATTCTTCGTCTTTTTCCTCCTCTTCCTTGCCTGCGGATTAGTTTTCAGTCTCTCGGTTCTTCGCTTCTCTCTGTCTCTTGCTCTGTCCAACTTTTTATTTTTCTATCCCTTGCCCTTCAGTCATGGCATCCGTCACTCTTTCGGCCCACGAGCCTCCTCACTGGGGCAGCTCCAGCATGCACTTGCATTCCCAGGACTCTTCCGGCTACGATACACGCCCTAACTCATACCTGATCTCCTCATCCGCTCCGAGGAATCATCCCTTCAGCTTTCCGGCGCAACCTTCCGTCGATAGCAACAACGTGTCCAGCAACTCGCGCAGGACCAGGCGTGCCGCACCTAGCGTCCCTCTACCTGCTTTCTCATTCCCTCAGGCACCTGCGGACTCCAATTCTACCTCTACGACGGCTTCGACTGCGGTGGCTGCTGCTTCCGCTGCCGTATCTCCTGTCCTCGTCGAGCCATCCGTCTCTGCCCCTACCTACCACACAATCGGCCACCGTCGTCTACCAAGCGAGCTACTGGGTGACGCATCCTCCCACGTAGCCGTTTGCAACACCATGGCCGCAACTTCTTCTTCTTCTACTACTACTTCTTCCTCTCTCCCTTCTTCGACACTCCCTCATCCGGGTCCTGGACTTGCTGCTGGACAGGGTCGGGGTGCTCGTAGGCATGTTCACCGCAGGTCTCAGGCAATCTCGAGTGTAGACCTGACCGCAGTGGCCAAGGCGTTTCCGCCACTCTCGATCGGCGGAAGCGTCCCAACCTCGCCTATACTGCCCTTTGCCAACGACAGGTCAATCAAGCTCGCCTCGCGGTCCTTTCCGGACATGTACAACTCCCAGCCGTCTCCACAGCGCTCTGAACATCAAGAGGAACTCTCCTCTCGTAAAGAGGAACCTGTCGAAGGGCCCACAACCTCACGCCGCCCACTCTCGACTATCTCGTCGGAAAGCAGCGTCTCGACCGTTCGCCCAAACCATATCTTCTCTGATCGTTCCGGTTCCGGTCAGAGAAGCGGTGCAACCTCCCCTCAGAATGAACCGACAGCTCGACCGCGCACTGCAGGTGCACAGCTGGTCATGAAGTGGAAGACACTGACTCCCTCCACCGACAAGGAACAGACCAGGCGGCCGCTGTCTGCCTCGGCCTCCATGGCTTTAAATTTCAACCTGTCTGACGCCACAAAGGCTCAGGAGGCCGAGGTTACACCTTGTGCCGCTGCCGCTGACTGCTCTGATGCATTAGATTGCGAGCCCGCTGATGTTGGAACGTCCGCGATGACCCAGCCTCGAACATCACACGAGCGAAAGCACTCCATCAAGCAGAAGAAGAAACGCTCGTGGACCGGCATTCTGACTCGGAAGGGAAAGAAACGCCCGTCCAAGAAACAGACTCGCAGGGCTCCGACGCCTCCACCAGTGCTTACAAGGACCAACTCGGAACTTGGATCCGTCTACGGGGTCGATTTCGATGAGGATAACACCATAGTCATTCGTACTCCGACCGCTCAGATCGCCCCTAAAGGTCAACCGTCAAGCGAGTCTGCGTGCACTAACGATAACAGCTTGGAAAATGCATGGAAGCCAAGGAGCTTCTACGAACAGCAGCGTAACCCCGACATATTCAGCCCGGTCATCGACCTCGATGCTGCATTGGGACCGTTCAACACCCCTGAAATGGGGCATGAGCGAAACACTGCGAGCGGCTTCGTGATCGCTACCAAGAGGATGTACAGCGGTGGTCGTCGAGGCGAGTTTGTCGGTCCAGAGATGCGATATCACAGACGAGCCGAGAGCGCGCCGGAAATGCCGCCCTTTGACCGCAGTTTTCTCAATAATTCTCGTTTCGGCCTGTCTGTTGCGCTGGATAACCCAGACGTGTTTGATGAAGAGGAGGAGGATGCTTTCCTGGCCCAGAATGACGCCCAGTCCAAGGAGAAGGCTACCTCGCCCAAGACGGACGCTTCTAGCGCAGATACTTCTAACGACACCGACGAAAGTGACGCTGAAGGGGCTGGTCTAGGCATCCAAGTTGTCGACGCCAGTCACCCCCCGGATCTTTACCCAGCCTCTGTCGAAAGCCGTCCTAGTACCGCCCAGGTTACCCCTCGCACGCCATACGCTCAGCCTATCGATTTTGAATCTCAATCTCAGCGCAGCAACAGCAACACCACCACTCTCTTCCAGCCCTGCACCGTTGGCATCCTGGGTTCTGACTCCTGTCAAGCCTCCCCTCGCAACTTTGACGAGAAGCGTCCCTCCACCTCCCCCGAATTTCTCTACAACATCTCTAAGATCACGAACCTCACGACAACCCCTACGCCTCTACCTTCAGTGCCAGTGGTCCCACAGGCATTCCCTTCTCCAGCTCACTCAAACATCTCCTTTGACCATCCCCGCCTTAACACCGCCTCTTCCTCCATCACCGACCGCCACCCTAGCTCGGGCTCTCTCTACTCAGGCGAGCCTGGATCGGATTGCCTCCAGAACTCTGTTGAGGATGTTCCATCTCTCACCAGCGCCTCGTCGACTATGACCGGGAACGTCCGTCATCCAAGCGCCATCTACGGCCGCAATCCTAGTGATCGTGCCTCTTCCTTCTCTCACGTCCCGCAGTTAAGCACCAGTAGTCCCAATCTTATCACCAATACCATCCGTCCGAGCTCGTCCAAGCGAGCTAGCCTAGTCAGCTTCTCACGGCTTGTTGCCGCTACTTCTGAGCGCAGTAAACTCAGCCATGAGGAAAAGGCACCTTTGGACGAGCCGGACAAGCGCAAGAAGAAGGGCTACCGGATCAGTCGGTTGATGCAGTTCTGGAAAGCGAAGGATAGAGAGTCAAGGGCTTAAGGCTTCGGCCAGCCTCTCATCGGTTTCAACCTTATCTGTCCCATTTTACGATTGTCCCGATGTTCATTTCTTTTCCTGATCAAGACTATCTATGTTTAATTTCGAAGTTTAGCTTACCCCTCCCCCTCCCCCATTTCTCATCTGTTTGGCTTTTGTTTTTTGTTTTAAATGTTCGGAGTACATATGGAAGCACGATATCATGGATGGGACTACTGACTTATGTTGATCTGTTCGTTTTGGTTTGGTTTTTATCCTATTTTCTTTCCCAACATCTGTCTTGAAGTCTGTGTTCGCCCTTACTCACGCAAGATCTTCAAAACCCAATACTCAAAGCAAGTTAGTTCAGCTGCTTCTTTTCTCAACTTGCCAAACAAACAAAACCTTGCAAGTCGTACATGATTGATTGTCTCTGCTTTCGCTTTTACTTTCGGTCCTTTCATTAAGCTCTCTGCTCTCTTTGTTTCTTCCCTAATTCTTGGGACCCATCGACAAACCAGGACCAAATTACTCGCCATGTGAGAAATACGTCTCAGCCACACACCCTACCATACACCACTCTTTCATTGTTATAGTTATACCCTCCTTGACCTTCAAAGTTGTTCGAATACCTGCATTTCAGCATGCTTTCGAGCGCAGCACGCTTCTCTCTCCTCCTTCAAGTCTAGTGTTTGGCTTTTAAACGAATTTCTCAATTCTCGCCCTTCCTTAACAAGTAATTCGGTCGTCGTTTCTCTTTCCCATAAACGAAATGCGCCTCTTTTCTTCAATGTCTTCCATTCTTCGATCCTATTCCAGTCAAAACACGATTTCATTCGCGCATAGAGCGCACCAGCATTTTCCAGAATACAGAACCAAGTTTTGTTCGGCCTACCTCCTGTCTTTTTTTCCATTAGTCTAAGTAACTCTCCACTTACATGATCTTGTCTCATCCTATGTTTAGATGTCGGCATACTTGCTTCCTTCCATTATCTCTTTCTCCCTTCACTTAGCCTTACGCTCTGCATCTTAGCTCTTTTGCTTTTGGTGGATGAGTGCGTGTGAGTTTCTCATTTCTCAGCAATGGGATAGATGGGGAAGAAAAAAACAACAGTTACGACACAGAGTACAGTCGCAGCAGACTACTTCCATCTTTCTACTTCTTCAATAAACCGACGGAAGATATTTTCAGTGGAAACAATTCGGGTTGCAGTAGTTTATTGATCATAGCGTTAAACTAAAAATTACATCGTACACAGCTCCTAGAATCGTCCCCCTAGTCTAAGAATGTAACCTCTGGAAACTTCGAGTTAGGTCCCTTGAGAAGACCTTCATCTTTCCCAAGTAATGCAAACCGGAAGAAGTCGTTGATATATGCCTTCATGATTTCCATTACTCTCACGCCAGGGATATCACCGATAAACGATTCAAGGGTGGCCTTGTCGATAACATCTCGTAACTTAGCTGAATCGATGATTACTGGAAAATCAACGAAGGTGCTATGTCGCCCTTCAGGGATGGAAATCTCCTTCTTCCAGGCCTCAGGGTGCAGACGGTTCATGGTCTCCCACAAAGTATTCCAGGAAGATTCGGTGTGTCGATTATGAGTATAGGCTCCCCATTGCATGAATGGCTGCGCCTTCTTCCTTCCTCCAAGTCCGATTTTGTTTGCGGGACCATATAGATTACCGTCAAGGTTGATGCCGCCGCGGAAACGACCGTCTTTGACCATAGCTGCGAGGGTAGCGGACCCACCGAATGAGTGACCTAACATGCCGACGCGAGCATGAGACGAGTTCTTGAGAGCTTGGTCAAGTACAAAGACGCTATCTTGGGCACGAACTTCCGTCCAGAAGGGAAGGGCCGAAGGGTCCGAAAAATTGGCTATGCTGGTGATGATGTCTCCATTCAGGAACTCGACAACGTCTGAATCGTATGGGTGGTCCATGGCGATTACTGTATAGCCAGCACTAGAAATAGTCTGGGCAACAGACGAATATAGCAGTCGAGTTGCATTAGCGCCAGGCGAAAATAGAAGAATGGGAAAGCCGTGATTATCTCCATGGGAGTCGAAGCCGTAGTTCTTATCGACCTTGGCGCAGACCCTAATTCTAGAACCCGCAAAGAGGCCTTTCGGCCAAAGACCGCCAGATGCATGCACGTAAATGTCGTCTTCCAGTCTGGCGGCGGTAGGGGGGAACGTTGGAACATCCTCGGTCTTGAGACATTGCTTCTCTGGAATGGGATCGAAGCGAGAAACAATTAGCTTTCGTGGATGCGTGGAGTTGATATCCTTTCTCGACCAGTCTGTGAGTTCAATAATTTCTCGTCGGACTTTATACGGGCCTGAAGGCTCTGGGAGTAGGAAAGATGAGGGGACGGCGGAAGCAATGGCATTTGCAAATAGCAGACAGGCGACTA
Organism: Onygena corvina; assembly: GCA_000812245.1. Taxonomy (NCBI): domain Eukaryota; kingdom Fungi; phylum Ascomycota; class Eurotiomycetes; order Onygenales; family Onygenaceae; genus Onygena; species Onygena corvina. The sequence goes on from JWPT01000190.1 coordinate 144,811, forward strand.
TGCCTTTGGAGAACATCGCGGCGGTGGGTGTCTCAAAATTCGTTGCTTGTCCAGTTCTTCGAGAGCGAATGAGACAAACTTATGTTCTTTTGTCCGGCTGTCTAAGCCCCGAATTGCGAAGCGATGATCCGAGGTTCCAAATCCTTCGTGACTGTGTATCCATGGGTAAGGATGAGTGTGAGTGGTTAAGCCACCTTTTGTAGGATTCTAGCAAGTGGGAAGGTCGCGTTATTCCTCATGTTACCCCGGCAATCCGTATTCTGTATGTCGGCTCAATCCGTCAAGCTGTGGAGATGCCATCCTTCCTAGATGTAATAAAATCATCATAATTTTCACGTAAGCATCTCTAACCCCCGGCCCTGGTCGATGTCTCCGCATGAGGACTGAACACGGCACTTTCTTGAAAAGAGATACGAAATAATGTTTTCGTTACTCCCACGAAAAATGATCCAAGGGGGGACTTCATTTAACGTTGCTATGGAATTAGATACCATGAATAAGATACTCTATCTTCGATAGAAGCTGACCAGCCGTGTTAGTCAATAAAGATTGACTGTGATGTGCGTTCTTTTGTGACAGTCGTAGGGAAGCCCAGGATATTCATTTTCCTGCAATCCTTCGATAGGCGTGCACTTGATATCTCATATCTTCGAGCCCGATGCCTTCTCCGACATTGTATACCAATTCAGAGCGGTCCCTTCTAAACCATACTGACTCCTCAGAGAGGATACACTCCCAGCATCCAGCAGTCGTGGTCATAAGAGCATGATCTAGAAGAAAGCGCATAGGATACGTCCTCCTCGGCTTTTCCTCCTCTTGCCTACTTTCGGGAGTAGCTGAGACATCACTACGGCCTTCTCGAGCCCGGTCACCCTTGGACCCTAGTGACACAGTTGAATAGCTACCTGGGCTATCGACTACTAATAATATAGCCCCAGGTTTGACTTCGTCAGTCATTCGTAAAAGCATCGTGACAGTTTCGGGTATCGAAGTTGAAAAGAGCTCATTTAAGGTGAACATGAGAGTTATCAGCGATGTGTAAGACTGCTGCGTGTTAGCATCCGTGAGCACCGTAGCTGGAGATAGTATGTACGACAGTCGCTCCTCAGAAAGCTTGAGGACGTTGTGTTTTTGGAAAGACACTGTGAGGTTTCCAGGCTGTAGCAGCGGAGGGGCCTCGGAGCGGTAGTTTGAGGATACTGAATGGGATAGACACCCTTGCAATAGCCTATCGATGATCGGTTGCCAGTCTGCTATATCAAGAGCGGTGACTGTAAGATTGAGGCCTGGTTTGGCATGGTTATCGCCGACGGCCCATCGTAGCGCAGCGGCCAGCGCGACCACCTCAGCTCCAGCTCCGCCACCGATGCAAAGTACATGCTTATTGCGAATACTATCTATATCAATAGGGGTCTCGCCCAAGCCAGGAGGGAATGCCAGTGCCAAAATCTTTTGAAATATCCCGACATAAGAAATAGCTCTCCCAGCACTCCATCGGAGAGCATAAGCGTTCAACAAGTCAGCATCTGCACTGACAAAAGCAGAGTCAAAATCCCGATTGAAAAGATGCGACTTGATGGTCTGAATTTGGTCCTTCAGATTTTCTCTAGTCCCGCTTGAACTGGAAGGCTGTTTGACAAGCGAATCCTTGAAAACGTTTAAAATCAACTGTTGTAGCGGAATTGACGCGGGGTGAATACATGTCGTGGGATGGGACGGTGTCGTTGGCGCCAGGGTATTCCTTTTTTTCTTGTGTTGTGCCGAAGGTCGAGACTGAGGCATCGCGCCGACAACTCAGTCTTTAGTGATGGCTAGAGTCCATGAATGAAGCTGAGAGCGCGACGTTGATCAGGAAAAAATAACGACTTGACGTTTTGTCGTATTTAGCTTAATCCCACATCCTCGCGCTTTAACTCCACATACCATGGACACTACAACGATACGATGACAATGTCTATAATAACCTATCTATGGTCAGATAATTGATGTCTTCCCAAACAATATGCCACAACTAGATCTAGTGTGTCCATTAAGCGAATCTTAGCTGTATATATTATAAGGTGTGGTGTTTCGACGCCTTCGTATTAATATGACGGTTGAAGCAATGAGGATACATACATCACACCATTTCCTAAAATGCTAACGAAGATAAAATATAACAAAACATAAGTAAATGACAGGGCTTCAGCATTCAAGAGTAGAGTGGCTTTCCGTTTGTGAAATCACCAAAGCGGAACAAGGCTGCTTGGTGTTTTGTAAAAATCAAGATTTCGTGTTGCAAAGGAATAGGGTCGAGCGGGCTCATACTCGGCTAGTATACCATGTGTTAGACTCCCTCTCGTGGGCCAACTCCTTGATATAGAAGGCATCACTCACACTGAAGCATAAATCTATACACAAATACACAAACGACCATCCACCAGTTGAGCTGTCGCATAACCATATCCATGACAACCTGGGCATTGCACTGATCGTGTTCCGCTTCCATGGCAGTTTTGGCAAGGATACCATCCCCTAGTATTCGAGTTGCGGAGGTATCCCGGTCTAGTGCTATGTCTACACCTCTGGCAGGCAACATTTATTCCACCTGTTGTGTCGCATCGGGCACAAGGGCGGTGATCAAGAATGACTGTGTGATTCCCGTCCGCGATACCCGTTCCATGACAGTAAGGGCAACACGAAAGAGGGCTCGCGGGAGAAGCAAAGCCGTAGTGTGTACCGCTGCTACTGCTGCTACCACTGCTCCTGTTTGTGCGTCGTGGCTTTGATATTTAGTTAGATGACAGTCGTGGAAGATTGGGCAATGATGTCCACATACCATGGTCGTGAAAGAAGATGACCAAGGTTTTGAAACTTGAGGTGAAGGAATGAGTCTTCGTCACAAAATAATGGGCTCGATGAAACCAGGTTGAACAATGTCTAGAGTGACGAAATATATGCTCTCAAGGCAAGAGAATGGATGGATGCCGTGTGCTAGAAATATTGAATCAAGACAGGATTACGAGCAATATTTATAGATGAAGCTGACACTGCACAAACGCTTCCCATGGTGTATTGCATTTCGCAACATGAGTTTCATGGGTGACATAAACCCCATGAATGCTTCATGCAAATTGGGTCCATGGGTTGACAGAGCTTTAAGCTAACCGCCTAAGGGGTATCTGAGCTGAGAGTCAAGAGCAAGAGACCAGTTGAATAACGGGCAACGACCCACCTTCTATGTGCATTGGCTTCAGGAGCAATACGATCTTGAACGGTCAGGGTATACATGTTTCTTAAAATAAATCATCACTTGAGGACGCCCATGTCGATCGATGCATTGATGGAAATGACAAGCGGATGTGCTTCTTCGAGTGATTTATGATACGCGCCGTGGGTTCCAGCAATTCCTTACCAAGTATCAAATGGTAAGTGATCGCCAAACCCAGCACGTTGTTTCGTAACGAAATTTGTTGGCGGCAGATGTAACCGCATGGACAAAGGAGATATGAGGGGAGATTTATGCTTCCCAAGTTGCCTCGCCCAATCATTTGCTGTTAGCCCACTACATCCCATGGGAATCGGAGGACGATCGTACGTCGGGCAACCCGAACGTGTCGCAACTTGTTGAAGTCAGCGTGAAGACAAAGATTCAGGGAAGCGCCGAGTGGGGGCGGGCGGCTAAACCCCCGGAAGTTAGTTACCTGCCAAGGGGGAGGCTCGGCAACGGGTAAATAAGTTTCCGACGAGTTCCTATCACATCGAGCAACCCCATCGCCCTTTGAGGGCGGCTACCACCACCTCCTCATCACCATCTCTTTTGCGTCATTCTACCATGGAGCCAGCTAATGATCTCAAGAGTGGTTTGAGACAAAATGAACCCGATGGACCTCTTCGAATTCTAGTAGCTACATCTACCCACCTTGTTCCTGGAAAAGACTACTACGATAGATGCGAATTCCTGCGAGATGCTATTTGCCAACACTGCTGGAACAAATACTTCGAATACGGCCCACATAACCGTTTTTACACCTTTGGAACTGACTTCGCTTTTCCTAACCGCCGTTGCTATTTGCTTATTGATTTTTACATAAACAAGTCTGTGAGAGATGACGATGAGGTACCAGTTCTCTCTTTCGAGTGGACTGGAGAAACTTTGTAAGTAGTTAGATGAACTATCATAATTATTGAAATAAGTCTTACTGACGTAGACTAACTTATCTATTATAGTATATCGAAACCAGAGTTGGCGGAGGCCCATAGAATTAAACGCACTCTGAAGAGAGAATTTCCCTTTTCCTTAGAAGGGCGAGTGCGACAACGAGAGGAATGGAAAATCCGTCCTAAGAGACCCCACAAAAGACGGGAAGAGATAGTACATAAACTTTACCAGGAAAAAAGATTCGGTATTTTCGATGTGGAGTATCTTCGCGAGAATCCCGAGGACGAAAAGTGGTTAAAGGACTACCTGGAACCCCGGTTTTGGACAAAGTTACAGGATGAATTTCGTGAGGTGGAACTGATAGAGAAGCAAATAAAAGAGGGCACCTTGCCAAAGAGCGAGTTTGCCGTGCCAGGGACTGGGCTCGCGCACCGTAGGAAAGAAAGGGAAAGGCTTAAGGAAGAAAGAGAGAGAGGGAGAAGGGAAAAGAATATGTAATGATTATTAAATGCTGGACCTGGAGCTGATTGACATTTCCTATCTCTTATTTGGGGTCGCTGCTGCTTTTATGCCCTCATAATACTGTACTATGCCTTCTCGGCTAAATTTTTCATTTTCTTATAGTAAATTATTTGATTTTGGTTTCTTTAGCTCTATGTAACCAACTTTGATGCTCCCCATTTCGATACTCTCGAACAGTATTACCCTTGAATATAGTTTATAGTATATTGTAAGCCAAGGTGGCAATGCCCTCGATCTTCTGGCTTTTGATTCTAAGAGCAAGCCTTATGGCTAATTACACCGTGTAATAATTATGGATGGTGTGTCTACTTTGGGTATTAACTTGACTACAAGCACTAATTGAGGCAGATAAAAGGAGTATGTCATCTATAACTAAGGATATAAGTTGAAAAGTAAGTATCTAGCCAGACTCAGCATCATCCACTTCTTCCCACTCCGTCAATGGGGAAACATCGCGTAAAGCACGGCGTGGAACGGCTGCCTGGTCAGCGAGATCCTTCCTCCAGTCTTGCACTGCCTCGGCATCCTGATGTAGTAAAGGTTCTATGTTGTCACCAGTAAAGATAGGAAATATCGTAGGAGGCTCGGCGAGCTCTTTAATCTGCAAGGTTCCACCACGAGAGGCGATAGAAAGCTTCTTAGATGCTGACCGTCTAGCAACACCTATTATTTCCCTCAGAAGACCAGCTAAAGCCCGCAAGTTAGACTCGTTTTCCTCTTCCCATTGGTTAATGTCTCGAGCCACATCCTTTACTTTCGATATCTTAGATGAACAGTCTTTGTTTAAGATCACCGCTTTCGAAACTTGTATTGACCATAATCGCCTGAAATAGTCGTTCGTGGGCGTAATATCATCTGAAAGGGTGATATTAATGTCTAAGACTGCCTCTTGAGGTATGAGTTTTCCATCATGATGAATAGTAAGATGTCCCACGGTCTGCTCATGGTTTTCTTGTAGGCTGAGTCGTGAGTCAGGCATCTGAATGGCTTCTTTCTCTTTGAAAATTTCTGATAGATCAGTGTCTTCGGGAACATAACCATGGCAGGTAGAGCGAAGGAGAACCTGTAAGCCACCAAAAGAATAGGAGATCACGCGTTGGTGTGATAAGAAACCCCTCGCGCATTCCTCCCATACTACACCGTATGATAAAATATGTTTTTGGTGGGGATATATCCATCGATCAAATTCGCTCTCCTGAGAGCTGATAAGTACCGTCTCTCTCAATACCTCAACATCTAATATAAACCCATCACTTAGGGAAAGTATAAAGCTAAGAAGGTAATCTATCACCAGTGCATCAGCAACGAGATGGTAGTCGTCTATATCGAAACCGGTGCTGATCTGTCCGGCGGCTTGAATAACAGTTTCCAGTGGATGTATAGGGCACGTATCCAATTTCCTGTCAGTGTGGTAGTGATATCTTATCGCAGACCCTAATCCACCAAAATTAGGTAGCCAAACCGGTGGTGCTCCTGTAAGCGTTTCTATGGTCAATAGCTGTAGTAAATGGCACCATTCCTTCATCAGCTCACCTGGGATCAGAATAACGTCATTCTTCTGGCCTACGTAGTTGTACGTTCCAAGGCACTTAGCATCGCGTATCTTTGCGCTCCCCCCATTTTCAGGATGGCTTTTGAACTGTAGCTCAGTCCGATCGATGTTAACTTCAAGCAGCGAAGTACAGTCTTTCGCGCCGGGCTCTTTACCCGCTGTAGTAGTACGACAGGAAACGTGAATAGACTCTTCGTTATCCAGAAAGCTCCAATCGTCGGGAATCATTGTTATGTAGCTTCTCCACCTTATCTTATTGTTAAGGTTGATACGTAGGAGAAGCAAAAGTAATGGCTTGTGGCAGATTCAATGCGAGGATTTTTCCTGTTAAGAAATTTCAAACACTCTGTCCTTGGAGGTAAATAGGACGTGAATCCCTACTTCAACTTGCGAATTTAGGCATCTCCAGCACGTAAGTCACGTTACATGGATGGACTAATCGCATGAAGCTATATGTGGTTAGAGAGATAATCCCCGTGTCGTTGGGATCTCCCTTTCGGCTGTATGATTGTTGAATTCGAGGCTTGAGCACGGAATCGGAGAAGAGAACATGTGGTTAAACAAGCTAGAATAGGAGTCTTTGATACATTGCTTCGGGGAGAATCAGATCCTTGTTATACAGACGTAGACAAAACGCATAGCACCCGTTCAAGCTTCCTCTACGACCTCAAACCGAGGAGAAGACCGGTGCCCTTTCCGCCTTCCTTCCCACCTTCATTGCCGGGAATGTAAGTTACGTTAGGGTTTGCAGCGAGCATCTGGGCGATATCACGACTGGCCTCGATTCGTCGGATCTGTATCAGCCCATCACCAGCCTTGGCAACGGCTTTGCTGATAATGTCTGCACTGTCTGCCTCACCCTCAGCGCGGATGACGTTGGCTTGTCTTTCCTGTTCGGCCTTCTCGACGATGAATCGGGCTCGCTCGGCGTCCTGCTGAGCGATCTGCTTCTGCTCGACAGCCTTGGTGAACTCGCGGCCGAAAGTCATGTGGGTAATGGAGACGTCCTCAAGGGCGATGTTGAACTCCTGGGCGCGTCGAAGAAGGTCGGTACGGATGCGGTTCGAGACAGCCTCTCGCTGGGTGATCAGCTCTGCGGCATCAAACTGGGCGACGATCGACTTGAGCACTTCGTTTCCAATGGACGGGAGGACCCTCTCGTCATAATCTTGGCCGAGTTGCTAGAGGAAAGGAGTAAGCCTAGGAGCGAGAAGGAGACTGATTGCCGAGCATACCTGGTAGATGACTGGCAGTTTCTGGACATCGGGTCGGTGCAGTACTCTGAGGGTCAGGCTGACCATCTGCAAGTCCTTGCTTCCGGTGGTGGTGGAGATGTTCCTAGGCTTCGTCCTGACGTCGTAGATGATGCTCTTCTGTAGCCAGGGAATCAGGAAATGTGTTCCCTCGTTGACGACCTTCTCCTGCACGCCGGAGAGCCTGTCGAAGATGACGGCGCGAGTGCCTCCCTTCACATCGTAAATCGACGCCTGCACAAAAGAGGCACCGATGGCGACCGGGACGGCATACTTGTATATGAGCGATAGAGGCGCAGACATGGCGAACGAGGGCCGTTTCTTGCTGGTTGCGGGTGTGTTTTTGCTATAGCGAATTTCGTCTCTCTCGCGGCCAAAAGCTTTCGAGCGCCCGAAACGGACTAGCGCCGACACAGCACATCGGGAACATTTCAACTTCCTCCATCGTCCCATTGTCGGCTCATCGCGCTCTCGACATTGTCTCCCTGTCTTTTCTTGCCTTGAAATCATCTCTCCGTCTCTTCTCGTCTCTCTCGACAGCTTGGAATCATGGGCGGAGGTCTCGACCCAAAGCATGGCGTGTAAGTCGCCGCCTCTCCCTCCAGACGTCGACCCTCCGTTTCGACAGCCCCAGCACCCGACTGGTTTCCTCCCACGTCTTGATTGACCAGGCGAATTTGCCTGGCACGTCTGAGTAGACTCGCTGACCGCTTTTCCGCAGATACCTTGGTGGATGGGGTAACATGGGTATGTTCTCCGACTACACCTGCGCAAGAGAACCACATAACCGAACCGGCGTGCACGATTGGACCCATTTGCCCATGCATGCCAAATGATCCGAAAACCGATCTCAATTGATTGCCGGCCAATTGCCATGCTTGAGATGCCGCTTGCTAACTCCTGTCGACTGCCAGGTGTCACCACCCCGATGAAGGGTATCACCACCTACTCCATCTCCCAGAATCGCCAGCGACCGTTCGCCGGCGCGCTCTACAACGCCTTCTTCAACACCTACAGACGATGCAAGTCACAGGTCCTCTACGTGGTCCCACCATTCGTTATTGCTTACGCTATCATGGACTGGGCTACTAACAAGTGCGTGTCCACCTCCTATCTTGTCTTTGCAACGGCTGCTGATATGACCGCCGACAGGAACCATTACCTCATGTCCAAGGCTGGTCGTCTCGCCGCCGGTCCCGAAGAAGAATAGAGTAGCCATAGAGGGTTCGAAAGTTTTGACGGTTGCGTTGTACAGTACTAGAAAGCAATCATCCAAGTAACAGTTCTTACATCTAAGTTCCTATCCACAAGTAACAAGTTCTTACATCTAACTTACATCCAATTCCATCAAGTTCACACTTATACTCGTAGTAAAAAAAAAAAAAAGATTGACCAGACTGAGGCTCGATCTCAGGACCTTGTCGGTGTTAACGACACGTGATAACCAACTACACCATCCGGCCTTGTTGTGGAAGGAACGGGCCACTCGCGCCTTCTTACTTACCGCGTGCCAAGCCTGGCTTCCCGATCGGGACTAGCGGCGAACGTCGCAACTTTTTTTATTTTATTTTTTTCTTTAAAGAGAGAAAAAGACGAGAAAGCGATATCCGCACAGTCTCTTCGACGCCAGATAGTTGATCACCAGCACCCATTCGCAATGGCCAAGGATAGAGGTGACAAGGAGAAGAAGGAGAAGAAGGAGAAGAAGCGCTCGGAGACCGACGGCGTGCACAAGAAGTCCAAGAAGGAAAAAAAGAGCACAGAGGTGCTCGAAAAGGCTGTGGTGCAGGAATTGAGCTCGAAGCCGGACGCTGAAGCCCAGGATGTGGTCATGGACAGCGGCCTCAACGCCGAGGAGCGCCCGATTGGAGCTTTGGTCCCGTTCGCGAACCCGCTGGCCGAGGACAAGGTTGCGAAGAAGGTCTTGAAGAGCGTCAAGAAAGGTATGCATCCATTCCTGCAATCGATCTTCCTGCGCGCCGCCGGACTGCGCCTCTGCGGCTGGAGCCAAATTCTCTCATCCTGTCCTGGCTGATAACTAACACATCTGTGCGATCAGCTGCCGGCAACAAGTCCTTAAAGCGAGGAGTGAAGGAAGTCGTGAAGGCTGTCCGAAAATCTCCAGTCCCGTCCGCAAATGCTGCCGTAACCACGCCCATCGCCATTGTTGTGCTCGCGGCCGATATATCGCCAATGGACGTGATATCCCACATTCCAGTGCTCTGCGAAGACCACGGAATCCCGTACATCTACGTCTCCTCCAGAGCGGAGCTTGGGAACGCCGGGGCCACAAAACGGCCGACAAGCGTCGTCATGGTCCTCCCAAAGGCTGGAAAGAATAAGAAGGACGATAAAGAATCCGAAGACTTCTCATCCGTATACGACGAGCTGGTCAAAGTTGTCCAGAAGGAGACCAAGAAGGTTAAAATATAGAGCTCTCTTTCGTGACTCGCGCTTCGATGGCTTTACCTCCGTTTACGTCTCTAAAAATTGCCCTTTTACAATATCCCCATGGCCTTTTTCGCGTCAAAGCATCTACCTGCATCTCGGCCGCAAATCTTTGGACCTTCTTGTTATAACGGGAAAATTAGGTTGCTCGGTGATATTTTCCGGTTTATTTCCTGTCACATTTCGACTTGTCCGTTTTCTTCAATCTGGCGTTATGTGTGCGTGTTTTACGGTGTACCATGAGGATGGAATCAAATATTTATTCGATCATTTGCGCTCCCTACTTGCCCTACTGACCCGCTCTGTTTCCTAGAATGGCGGCTATCGAAAGAGATCACGCCATCCCCCGACGGTACCATGCCTTTAGACATCTTGTTCCGATCCCAAAATGTCAAATGAAGCGTTGGTCTTCCTCTCGCTTCCCGGGGTAGGCCCAGGAACACGGTCACCCCCAGCGGACCCCGTCCCGGAATTCCGGGCGTTCCTGCTTTCAATGATGTTCTCGGCTCGGAGAGCTGGATCATTCTTGGATCCGATATCTGCGTTGAAGCTCACGTTCTTTGAGGGATCGTCTTCAAAGCCACCCTCCGTCAGGTTCTTCCCTTTTGGCTTCGTGTCCTGCATGGCGCCGATGACCGAATCCACGTAATGGGGCGCTGGTGGCACTGAGGAACCCGACTTCGCTTTCGATCCAGACTTGTCCTGTCCCTCTTGGCCTCCACTGCCTTGTCCCCCCTGCTGTTCCCGAGCCTTCGTCTGGGATCGTGTTTGCCGTCTCTCCTCGCCCCACTGCTCTTTGACCATACGAGCCTCAGCATCGGGTGCGGCATCCAGCTTAGATGCGCTCGAGGGATTTTTACCGAGCGTTGAATTGTCAGCCTTGACCTCGGCCGGCTTGCTCTGGATGTTCTCTGCGAATTTCCCACCTCTCCGAACGGACTCTGCAGCAAGCGAGTCAGAGGTGACTGTCCCAGGGGCTTCTTCTTTCGCCGGGTGGTTGTTGTGTCGGAGAGTAGACATGGCTATTGTTTAGGATGTAATGTACACGGCCTGTGTTTCATATGTTGAAGTGCAGTGCGAATGGAAGAAATTCAATGCATATAACTTCTATCTCCCTCACTGAGGCTGTAGATGGCGTATTTATTTGACATGGCAGCCAGGCTTATGACGTGACCGGTGGCTCACGCAAGCCAAGTAGACTTCCTTGCAATTTTTTACGTTTACGCTGTGTCAAGAGCTAAAGCTTGAAGTACGCAGCGTATTATTGGATTGACGTTCCCATATTTCACTCCTCCGTTCCTGTTTACTTGTTTATTAATGTGGGTACACTGAAGGGACTTGGATCCTTTTGCTAGCATTTTGATAATGATAGGCGCCTGTATTCTTCAGTCGAAAAAAAGCCGAGCAAGTACGTCATATTGAGGTGGACTTACTATTGCTATTGGACAGCATAGGCTATTTTATGTTGTCTTGTGAGATGGAACACTAGGGGCATCACTACGACGGACTCAAAGGACCTTTCTGGTCTTCCACACTTAGATATGAACTGTCATTGGCTCTCGCGAAACTAAGGCGAGCAGCGGTTCGACCTAAAGGACCTCGATGTCCATCTATGTCTGAACAGCATAGCGAGCAAACTGCTTTTCACAATAAAACCGACGTACATGTAGGCTCGGACAAGTCCGTTTGCGTCTAGCTTCCGTAGTCAGGGAGGCATTTTCTATGATGATATCTATCCCGCAGTTGTGGTGTTGATTGGTGATAGTGGAAGAGGTTCCTCTGGGCAGATGTAAAAAAGTGCCAAGGCCGCGATAAGGAAGTTTTTCAACGACGCGTGCTCGTTCCAACCAAATCACCGGCCTTTAGACCGTTAATATGCCTCGCGATCCGTTAATTGGGCTTGTTGGCAAGCCGTCATCTGGAAAGTCGACAACGTTGAATAGGTATTATCCCCAAGATGTCCAGAAACACCATGGAGATAAGTAAATCTGACTTGACGGCGGGGCAGTCTAACAGATGCATCATCTAAAGTTGGTATGTTTACGGCGGTGAGAATATTGTGCGCTTCGGTACGTGCAGGCTAATGAGAGCTTCGATCTCTCCAGGGAACTTTCCGTATGACTCCCTGTGCCCTCCTTCTGTTCTCACCACCTTGATCACTAACCTATCCGCGATTCCTACTCTAGATTCACGACGATTGATCCCCAACGTGCCATTGGATATCTGCAAGTTGACTGCGCATGTGGTCGGTATAACCTGCAGGATCGATGTAAACCAAATTATGGTGGATGTTATGAAGGCCGCAGATCGGTGCCGATTGAGCTACTGGACGTCGCGGGTCTCGTACCAGGCGCCCACGAAGGAAAAGGGCTTGGGAATAAATTTTTGGATGATCTAAGACACGCAGACGCGTTAATACACGTGGTTGATGTTAGCGGAACAACAGATGCGGAAGGTCAGTCTTATCAAAGGAATTATTATGTTGGAAATCGAGGGTGCTTACTCGTGGACTGACATTGATGGGATACAGGAAAGGTCACGAGAGGATATGATCCGTCTCAGGATATTGTTTGGTTGAAGTCTGAAATTGTCAGTTGGATAGAGGGGAATTTAAAAGAGCGATGGTATGTCTCTGGCTGCTTGAACAACCACAGGAGGCTAGCTAATTCTAGTACAAGGGGCTCTATCAGGCGAAGGCATATCGCAACGAGTATGTGCAATTATCTTCGATCGTCTCTGTTTTGTTGATTTGATTCTAAACCAGTAACAGAATCCACCGCTGTCGATACTTTGCAGTCGCAGCTTTCGGGTTATGGAAGCACCACTAAAATTGTGGCAAGATGCCTTGACCGAATCAATCTAAAGGAGCCATTAGAGGAATGGTCAGATGAAACTGTTTCGAGTGTTGTCGTATCCTTCATAGACGAAAAGTTCCCCACGGTCATAGCTTTAAATAAGATCGATCACCCGGATGCAGACAAGGTAAATATGGCTGTCACGAGCTGGAAATATACTGCGGAGGTTTAATGCTGACGTCGATTTATAGAACATCAGCAAAATCGCTAAACAAGAAGACCCGAAATCTATCGTTTTATGTTCGGCAATCTCAGAGGTTTTCCTCCGAAAACTAACAAAACAAGGTTATATAAGATATATGGAAGGGAGTGAGTTTGTAGATACGAGGGAGGACCTAATAGAATTGGGTGACCCAGACGGTGGGGGATTGAAGGAGATGGATGAAAAATTAAAGAAGTGAGTAATTACGCACAGTGTCTCCTTTTTTGATACAATAATTAACATATTTATTTAGTCGAGTCGAGAACCTAAAGGATCTGGTGCTTTATCGATTTGGATCTACTGGAGTTGTGCAGGTTCTTACGCGTGCTGCTGAACTACTAGGGCTGGTACCCGTGTTCCCAGTACGAAATGTTCACACATTCTCATCTGGCACGGCTGGGACCGCCGTATTCAGGGATTGCGTCCTAGTCAACAAGTATGTGCTATATACCTATCCAACCACCTTGCGCCGATCATCAATGCTAAAATTTTCATAGAAATAGTACCGTCGGTGATGTAGCCAGGAAGGTTATGGGAGATGTGCCCATTGCATTTGTGGAAGGTGCTGAAGGAACAAGAATTTCAGAGGACGAGATTGTATCCATCGGTAAATACGACGTGAGTTCCCCAATTTCACAATACAAGGTGGTAGAACCCAACGCTAATTCTTTTCTCTCACTTCTAGATATTGTCATTTAAGGTTGGCAGATAATCAGGGTGGACTGTTCGATAGACGCCTTTTAAGAACGGAACATCGTGAGCACGAGCAGGCCGCTCAATACGGATGAGAACCTCCGTTCCTCTAGCTGAATTGGGGTACGCCCCATATTTCGTTGTCTTGCTCCTGGCAACCTAGCCTTACACACCCTTCTGTACCGCTCACAAACGCAAAAATCAGCCAACCACCTTCAGGGAACATAGCAGCGGGCATCGTCGTCCTATCATTACTGACCTCGCCCCTTTCGTCAGTCATTCCGATGATCGGTCTCGGTGCCTTAGGAAACTCTTCCTCTGCCTTTCTCGTAGAGTCGTTTTGATCCCTTTCTGTTGTGGCCTGGCTCTTAGACCTGTCCTTTATCCCATCCTTCTCCTCCTTTTCCTGCTGACCTGACCTGGTCCCTTCAGTCTGTGGATCCGTCACATCTCCCTTTTTCACACGATTTGTGGTCTGGTCTTCGCTTCGAGTGCCTCGCCAGTCACCAAGCTGCGCTATTGGCACATAAGGGCGTAAGAGATTCTGGCTAGCAGGAAGAGCCCGCACGAGGATGCGGGAGGGTAAACGGAAAGACAGTGTCCTTGTTGATGCCATGGTTATTCCTGAACCAGATCTGTATCAAATTAGAATGTGATGTTGTCTCTAGAGAAGGTCGCAGAGAAGTATCTCTTGGTTTGTGGCCATTGCTGTCATGACATCATCGCTCTCCCACGCTCGGCGATGGGTCTACCTTGTTACTAAAGGGCAATCAAACGGCAACTTTAGTCGTTCACCATGTATATCAACTATTACCCATTTCCAAGTGGTACCATCGTGTTATTAGGTCTTCCGTTCGACTATCTATCGGATCGTTGTACTAGCTCCTTAGTCTACACTCAACACGGAGAAAGAAACTACTTTTCAAGCCCTGGAGATGATTGGAAATGGTACCATTATCGGTTACTATTTAGATCCTTGTATGACTATGATGTCCAGTAGCCGTTTAAGTACCGTTCCTTGCAAAAGCAACGCCAGCGTCTTATAGACTAGGATCAAGCGGTCGTTCCGAAGGCCGATCATTGATTGTGCTCGCCATATCGCCTGCGATAATTCTATGAGCAGAGTTATTAAACTAGGCGTTGAATTTAACCCTTCCAAAACCATGGTTGTTTTTGTCCGCTTAGTTATCGATGCCATCTTCTTCGAAATACTTATATTCGTTTACGTCACATCCCTCTGGCCGTGTAACGGGATAACTGTGATCAATCTTTCCTTTCGAGGTCGTCTGAAAGAGAAACTAGGTGCTAAATATCTGTAAAGAAACCGAATGACTGTCATCGAATGTCCTCCTTAACAAGCCTACGCCCATTGTATGCTTGTTTCTATGTGGGGTAAAATTACTCCCCAACCCTATAGAATACTTCCTTGAAAGATCGGAGTTGAGACCTCAGTAAGGGCCCTGGAACTTGGATGCGCGCTCGTGAATCATAGAAAGTCAATGGTTATAGAGATTGTATGCTGACGTCTCGAAGAGGATACGGATTCTTGCTGAAAAGGGAGATCTCCAGAGTCTCTACGTCAACGATCAAGAACGACGACAATGAGGAGACAGTTTCTTCCGATAGAGGCTCTCTCAGCATGGGCAAGGCTGAATAGTGTTACTTTCCACGGGGTTGAGATCAAACGGCTGTCCAACGATGAGATTATTGACAAGGGCTCCGCGGTACTTGGAGCAAACCCTGGAGATTCCTTGGATTCAATATCAGACGAACCAGGACTTGAGCCAGAAATAGTCATTAAAGTGCCACCAGACCTGATTCTTTCGCTGGAGAGAGTAGAAATCCATGCAAAATCAGACAAATGCTTAAGAGAAGTCTTGGAGGCTACAGGCGATTTTGGAAAGGTAAGAATTGCTCTCCCGCCTGGTGTTTGCTCATTTTGAGCTAAACTCATTGACTAACGCCTGCTTTAAGAAAAGCCGAGGTGCGATATTGATCTTCCTACTACTCCTTATTACCCATACAAGCATGAAAAAGGGAGAACATGTGGGACTATCCTCGCCATGGACCGAGTACATCAAGTTTCTCCCTGAGACTTTTGATTTGCCGACTTTCTATACCTTGGAAGAACGTGAACTCCTACGAGGGACCTCCTTAGAGCCAGCACTAGATACCAAAGTGCACTCTCTATCACAAGAGTTCGACCACTTAAGAGATTCTACCATCAATATCCCATGGTGTAAGAAAGACTGGTGGGACCCTGAAACAGGGCAGATCAGCTTAGAAGATTGGAAAATTGTCGATGCGATGTTCAGATCTCGAGTGATGGATTTGCCAGGAACGGGCTGCGCAGTAGTCCCATGTATTGACATGGCGAACCATGCTGCTGGAAACAAGACGATTGCTCGCTACGAGACAGATTCGAATGGCAATGCCGTGCTCCAATTACAGTGGGGTCAACGATTGAGTGAGGGCGAGGAGGTCACTATCACGTAAGTGGAGGATTTGGTCAAATTGCTAAGATCGTTAAAGAGTGACCTAACGGATCGATTGATTTTAGATATGGAGACACCAAAGGGGCATCGGAAATGATATTTTCGTATGGCTTTATAGACCAGGGTATAAGCAGCGCACAACAGATATTCCTGGACCTAGATATACCCGATGACGATCCACTAAAGCCAGCTAAAAGAGCTGTTTGCGAGGATGGCGCTGGAGTTCGTATCTTTGACATTGAGGACTCACAAGGTCGAAGAACGGCTTGGCAGAGCAAGTTTGTCTGGTGGGTATGCGTCAATGAAGAGGATGGACTTGAATTTCGAGTCGTGCAGTCGAATGACGGAGAACGAGAACTACGGGTAAACTTCAAAGGAGAGGAGATAAGTCGCTCGCGCACGCTATATGATCTACTATCAGAAGATCCAAAATGGGACATATTTCAACTGCGTGCCGCAGTGACCATTCAAGAACGGATTGGTAACCAGCTTGCACTTCTCCAAGGAAGTAGCGAATACGTCCGAGGATGGGCAGATAAAGTGGATGATTCGCTTATTCGGAGATCCGTTTGGGATACCATCATAAAGCTTCGGGCCCTAGAGGAGCAACTTCTAACGAGGAGCAATGAAGATCTAGATAAAGTGGTAAGGTTTACTCCTAGCATTTTCCTTCAGGTGTGAGGTTTCCCCCTTTCCAGATGGTGCTAACTCTGCTGGCAACTTTCGCAGAAGCTAGAGTTGCTTGAATCCGAAACGGTTCAGGCGTATCTAAACATTCATGGCCCAGGTGCAGACGTCGCTGAAGATTTCTCCTAGGCTACCAATTGGACAGCCTTATGGATCATCATGCGAGACATTTCCGTTATGGACATTTAGTTTTCCGCTGATTGGGCCACTTTTTTTGTTTTCCGCACCTTGGCATCTTCGATGTGATATTCTAGAAGTTTGGCATTCGTCGAATTATTGGCGAATGAGAGCCCTGGACCGTCCTTTTGACAAGATCTAACCGTTAGCCTAATCTGGTGCGATTGTCCCGCTCGTTTAGCAAATGTAGTTGGTGGAAAACGAAAACGATGTCTTTAACTCTAAAGCGGGTGATGAGCGGGTATTTATTCTTGCACGAGGGATATGTTTGCCTTGTGCGTCTGTGTGACTGTTGAGGAAGGAGACCAATGTCCTTACTTATTGTATGGTTTCTTTGGACTGCTTCTCCAATCTTCTGGATTTGCGTCCTCCGAACGGCGTATCTTCGGAGATTTGAAATCTTATGCCTCAGGTGACAGACACATGTGTAAAGAGATGCATGACTTTGTCTGGAGCAATTGAGGGAGAGCAGCACCTGGTTTTCTAGCAATCATCATTCTATGCTCCATTCCGTGGAATGATTACCGAGTCGCCTTTCTGTCCATCCACTGGCTTCGTTGAGCCATATGAAAACCAACCTCCCCTGTGAAGAGTTACACGTACACATTTGTCAGCGCAGCCCAGTTGTAAGGGAACGGGTCGGCTCCGACACGAATGAACTCTAATCAAACGAGCGACGCCCAACTATGGGCAGATCCGATATAAGGCGAGCATGTAAGGAGAGAACAATTGTTGAGTTTCAGGTTTGTTTGTGTATCCATACTACTCGAGAGGTTGCACAACTATATGTACTCGTGCTCCGTACGCTGTTCTGGAAGCTTGAGAGAGAAAGGAGGTTGTGCCGAGGGAAGTAGCCAAAACTTAGAACAGCCCGTGATAATGCAGAGCGCCTTACATCTAGAATTGCGCACGAACCGTGCTGATCGACCGGCAGCCGTTGTCAGTACTGGCTGGCATCGAGCAGGCATGGTTGGAAGCCGACTTCGGGATCTCGGTGTCTTGGCGATATAGCTCACTTGGGCAGCGTTTTCGTTATCAAGATCGTGGCCCCAGGACCTGACCTGATTTTTCCATTTGCTTCCCGGAAAATATCTCTAGAAATTGTTATTTTATGGGGACTTGCCGCGGGAAAGGAAAAGGGACGAACTGTAGAGGAGCGCTCCAGCGGATGATAGACAGGGCCCGTGGCTTCGACTTAAGGGTGGCGCCAGCGATTAAGCTCTCTTGTTGTTGGTAAAACAAGGGGAAGCCCTCTTCTCGAGAATGTTCAGACTGACAAATATGGGTCCCTGATGGAATAAAAAAAAGAAAAGCACACATGCCTAGCACGCATTCTCATTCACATACTTACTTAGCTTGCATCTAAAAAAAAGATTAGATGAGACGCCTCTGGGACTGGCTAATGGGTCCCGTTGGGGCTTCCTCGTGAAGAGTCGAGGACTGTGCGGGAAGCGGAGACAACAGACGAATGAACTCGAGGACAGATACTCCGCTCATGCATCGGAGCAGGAGGAGGATCAGGTTAAGGTCTGGCTAAAATAACCATCGCATTCGCATTCTACCCTCTCCATCAACTATTTCGTCTGATTTTCTGCTTGCTCCTCCACCTCATCCACCACCACATTCAACTCGTGGTTTCAAGTCGTTTGGTGCAAAGACCGGATCGTTGGCATGCGCCATGATGCCACTGTAACTGCAACGGTCGACGGTAGTACCGAGTAAATGCGTTTCAGTGAGCGTGACAGCTCTTCTGCAGCTGGTGCCCACGTTCGGGAGAAGGCTAGGTCTTGTGCCCGCCGTGGCTGTCTGCTACGTGCAAGGTATGCTGCAAGGAAGCCCAGATCATCCGATCCAGGAAAAAAAGATAAAGAACAGCAGAGCTGAGTTGTGGCCAAACGCCTCCCACCTAGCTGGTGCTGCTCCTGCTCCTCCCGCTCTCCCTCTCCGCCCTGCCCGCTATCTTCTGGGTCTGCTTTTTTGGCTAGGTTAATGCTAGGTCATCGTGCCCTTGGTGGATATTGACAGTCGAAGTTTCGACGTTGCCGAGCCGCGCAGCGTTTCCGTTCGTCCGGGGACTTGGCACGACCCTGCCCCCCAAGGTCACTCGGCCCTGCACAGGGGCGCTAGGTGCTAAGGTAGGTTCCTCATCCATTGAGCAACTTAGTTAGGCGGAGGGGAGAAGGGGAAAAGAGAGGTAAAAGGGACGAAGCCAGGTCTTGCTTGTGCTGGGATTTGCAGGTTAAGTGGATTCGTCGAACAATTCGGGTTTACCATGGTGAATGGTGAACTGAGTTACTGGGGACGATCTTCGATGCACCAGACGACTCAGCATCTTAACGCCTGCACCTCTTTGCTATACTTAATCTCTGGGGCCTGAGCAAGTGTGTGAGCGGTGCGTGCATGTATATGTTTGTCGACAGTCCTTCTTGTTCTTGCGTCCAGCCCCAGGCTTGGGACTGAGGAGTCGTACCTACATAAAACCCCTCGCGATGTCCGTGGAGCCATAGCACACCCTTGCTCCCTCGCTGGCCTCCTATTTTGAACAACAAGATACACAACATTGAAGAGGACTGGCTGGAGTTGCTGGCATCACCACCTTCTTTCCCCCTCCATTGAAACACAAGGGGGACCTACCACACTTTTCCTAGTGAGCAGACGAAAAAGTTGCCAGCACAATATCAGCACCGGGGACAACCAAAATTTCTCGTTTTTCGACCTCGCCGCATGTAGAAAGAAGACAATAGCATGCCGGGAATTTTACCCATGAAGGTCATCAAGGTCGGAAGCAGCTCACAGAGCAGAGTTGCTCAGGCCTGTGACCGGTGCCGGAGCAAGAAGATTCGGTGTGACGGAATCAGGCCGTCGTGTTCGCAGTGTACGAATGTTGGTTTCGAGTGCAAGACCAGCGACAAACTTAGCAGACGGGCGTTTCCCCGTGGATATACCGAGTCCCTGGAGGACAGAGTCAGGTCTTTGGAGGCTGAAGTGCGAGAGCTCAAGACTTTGCTCGAGGAGAAGGATGAGAAAATCGACGTCCTGTCACGGCTGCAATCATTTTCATTGTCTTCCCAGAAGGCGAACTCCTCTCCGGTATCAACCATATCACCCTCGCCAGCGGGATACCATGCTCAACACCATCAGACAAGGAGCGACGGTGACGACATTATATATGTGCAGCAATCAAAGTGCCCTATGGCGAAGCCTTCAGAGGATGCATCCTTCGCCGGACACTCTAGCACAAGGGCATTCATAGGTACATATTGAGAGATCATGTTCTCCATTACCGATCTTCCCCTTTTCCATTCCCTCGTTCTTGCTGACGTGGTTGACTAGACTCTTTCTCAGCACGTCTTCAAAGAAGTGGCAGGTCACCAACCACAATTCTAGCAGACATTCTACTCTCTCCGCCGTCTCTGAATGTCCGAAGGCATGAGGATATCACACCTTCAAAAACCATACCTCGATTGGTGTCGGATCGGCTTCTAAACATATTCTTCCAGGAATGGGCACCGTTGTACCCAATTGTCCATCGCCCGGCGGTTCTGAAGTTATACAGCCGCTATACCACGAACCCGGATTCAATTGAAGTCGACCACCAAGCCTTTGCACAGCTTAATCTGATTTTTGGCATTGCTGCCATCTCATCCACGGTACGCATAAGCGTGGGTAAATCTCCCTGCTAACTCGTTCCTGATTTCTAACCAACCATCAATTATTTGCAGTCCCGAGTGCCACAGGATCCCTCGTTCTTCGAAAGGCATTGGACGCCGAAGTTGAGGCTGCTCGGAAGCGATATATCGTTGACCACGCTGCAGACTTATGTTCTTGCACAGGTGTACTATGCCGTGAAAGCGGATTATCGAAGTCTCCTGCACTACAGAAGCCTGGGGGTCTCAATCTGCCTGCAGCTGGGCCTCCACCAAAGCCAAGAGAGATTCTCGGTCAATCCACTAGTGAGCGAAACGCGAAAGAGAGTATTCTGGTGTCAATATGCCCTAGACAGGTATGAGCTGCTCTTATGGATTCATACCGCCGAATGCTCGGTGTTGCTAACCCGGAATGATCTAGATTCGGTGCAGCGTTGACCGGATCGCCTGTGTTGATGAACGAGTCGGATATTCTAACGGAATACCCTGCTGATGTGGATGACGAAAATGTCACGGACAACGGCTTCGTTCCCACTATACCGGAAGAGCCTACGCGGATGTCCGCAGCTCTGGCTTTGTTTTCCGTATCACGGATCCTTCATCGGGTTCTGGAAGAACTGTATCCATCCCCAGCTGGCTATGAGATCTCTCTTTCGACAGTACACTCTTTGGCGGAGGAATTAGAGGGCTGGTCAAAGAAGCTTCCGGCACACCTGCAGCTTACATTTCTCCAGGATAAACCGAATCCCTCGGTGACCAACA
The DNA here is from genome assembly GCA_000812245.1 of Onygena corvina. NCBI lineage: Eukaryota > Fungi > Ascomycota > Eurotiomycetes > Onygenales > Onygenaceae > Onygena > Onygena corvina. The sequence continues at coordinate 166,245 of JWPT01000190.1, forward strand.
GCCGGTCAATATTGCTTGTGAGTCCGGTGAACACAAGCACAATTGTCGGGATATCTCTGCTAACGGTGTCAGTCAACCGTGTATTACTTCATCCGTACCCTGATCCGGCGACCTGCTGTTTCTTTCGGTCCGTCCAACAATTCATCCCCGTCGATGCTCTCGCTTGTCGACTCTGCGAAACATATTATACACCTCCTTAGACTCCTTGAAGACCGTAGAATGAGCATTTCGTTGAGCGTGAACAAGCGGGAACTCATTCTGATCTCGGGCCTTGGTCTGCTGTGGCAAAACCTACAGCTTGGGCGCGATAGCAAGCTGGTCAAAGAAGGGCATAAGATCCTTGCGTCGGCCGTCTCGCTGCTCGAAAACGAATCTATCGAGGCGGCGGTAGAATTCAGTTCTCTGATACATCTTGTGTCGGAGGCGGAGAGATCGGCCCAGGAAAGGGGCATTGGAGGCCAGGAATACATCTCGAAGCTGAAGAGGGCCCGTCTGTCGTTCTCCTCCGAGCCGGGGATGGCTGCGCTGGCCAGAGAGGGCATCTGCAGCGCCGCTCCTCAGATAGCATCATCGCCCAAGCTGCCTCGCAGCGTCCGATCTTCGAGCTCCCACAGCAGCGGCTCCGGCGACCAGCGTGACATCATGAACCCCAGCCAGCGACAGATGCACACGCGAGCTCATGCTAACCAGGCTCTGGACAGAAGCCTGAGCCTAGACTACATTCCACTCCACGTGAAGAGAGACGGAAAGAAGTACATGCAGCCGGGCTATGGTCCCCAGGTGAGCATGTCCGAGTGGGAGCACGTCCTCACGGACATCGACAGCGGCCACGCGAACATATTCACAGGCATATACGGGGGAAGCGAGTGCGGCCAGGCGCCCGCAGCGTTCGCTACCCTGGGCTCCAACTACCATCCACCCGCTCAACAGTCGACGATCCCAGTCCTGCATTCTTCGCCGGAGGGCATGCACGGCTGGCCACAGGAACCGTGGGCCTCAGGGCCACCAAAGGCGATACCGCGAAGCCACCCTGGTCACAGCAGCGGTAACCCGGCGGACGGAGCTCCCACCGATCCTGCAGCAGATTACAACACTGCGGGAGAGCTGGCCATACGGGATCAGCGTATGGCACACGCCAACGCCAACGGAAGTGGCGGCGCGCAGAGCAGAATCATGCACACCTGCGCACCGCCGCTGAACCCGTACGAAGCTATCGTGATGCCTCACAACCCCAGTCAGATGCAAGACCCGGGCAACTTCAACGTTTGGGGTCAGCACTCTGTCATGTAATCACTGCGAAGAACAAGAGACGGACCTTAGTGTAGATGACATATTACTATGTGTATTGTCCTGAATCCTAGTCCTACAGTCTCGGTCACTGGCTGAGTGTTGATATAGCTGGCGTACACGGAGTACAGGGGATTCCATCCAGGCCAATCGGTCGCCGTTCCGCAGCACCTGGCCTCCCCCCGTTAAACCGCGGCGGCTGGCGGACAGACGCGCGTACCGTGTTGACGCGCCTGCGCGCGGTGGGCGTCTGGCCGGTGTCGTCGGCGGTATGGCCGTAATCTATCGGGCGCGGTTTAACTCCGGCGCCCCACCCCCGCCCGCCGCAGGCAAAAGTCTGCACTTCACCCTCTTCGTCAACCTCCCTCGACGTCAACCTCCTCGACCTCATATCCTCGCTGTCTCCCGCAATCCCTCGCCAGCTCACTCGAGTCGCTGCTATCCCGCCTCCCAGACGCTTCTGCTCCGAGTCAGTCCGCCCGCACTCCAGGTCGTCTGTTCTCCGTCTATCCTCCTGACGCCATCTACCCCGCGTAGGCCTTCTACCAGCACCATGGGGTACTCCGAAGTCGACAAGACGGCCATCAACACCATCCGCATCCTCGCCGTGAGTCATCCTCTCTTTCTCCAGCCCATTGCTGCCGTGCGGCGGTTCCTCGAGGGGTTCCCGCGTCCGGATGATGTCGGCAATCCAAGTTGACCTTCCTGCAGGTCGATGCTACCGCCGTCCCCAATTCGGGCCATCCCGGCGCCCCCATGGGCCTGGCTCCCACCTCCCATGTCCTGTTCAACAAGTTCATGCATTTCAACCCAAAGAACCCCAAGTGGCCCAACAGAGATCGCTTCGTCCTCTCGTGCGTCACCTCCTCCTAACCTCTACAGTCATTGTCCTTCAGCCCGCGCGTGATACACAAAACTGCCCGGGATAGTGGTCTAACTTGGCGGTAGGAATGGACACGCCTGTATCTTGCAGTACACCCTCCTCCATCTCTTTGGATATGCCCTGTCCATGCAAGACATGAAGGAGTTCAGGGTTAGTCTGCGCTCGATTTCGATGGGTTTCGGCTAGCTAATTTGCCGCTGCAGAAACTCGGCAGTATCACTCCTGGCCACCCGGAAGCTCACGATACTCCCGGCATTGAGGTCACCACTGGTCCTCTCGGTCAAGGTATCGCCAACGCCGTCGGTCTCGCCGTCGCGCAGGCCCACTCTGCCGCCGTCTTCAACCGGCCCGGCTACAGTATTTTTGACAACTACACATACTGCATCTTCGGCGATGGTTGCGTCATGGAAGGCGTCGCCAGCGAGGCTGCTAGTTCCGCTGGACATCTCCAGCTCGGCAACCTGATCTGTCTTTACGATGACAACCACGTTTCCATCGGTATGCGGATACAAGTCTCCTCCTCCTGCGTTCGCGGTGCGTACTAACTCGCTACGTAGACGGTGATACCAAGTGTGCTTTCACCGAAGACGTTTCGGCACGATTCGAAGCCTATGGATGGCACGTTCAGCACGTAGAGGACGGAGATAACAACCTAGAAGCCATTGAGGCTGCTATCCAGAAAGCCAAGGAGGTCACCGACAAGCCATCCATGATCAAGGTCACCACCACCATCGGCTTCGGTTCTCTCCTCCAGGGTACCGGAGGTGTCCATGGCAATCCCCTCAAGCCTGACGACACCAAGCAGCTGAAGAAGGCTTTCGGCTTCAACCCTGAAGAGTCCTTCGTCGTCCCGCAGGAGGTGTACGACCTCTACCACCGTCGATCTGCCGACGGAGCTGCCAAGGAGGAGGAATGGAACAAGCTCTTCGCCAAATACGCCCAGGAATATCCCAAGGAACATGCTGACTTGACCCGTCGTTTGACCGGTGACCTTCCCGACGGCTGGGAGAAGTGCCTGCCCACCTACACCCCAAGCGATCCAGCTGTCGCCTCCCGCAAGCTCTCCGAGACGGTGATTGAAAAGATCTACGACGTTGTTCCGGAATTCGTCAGCGGATCTGCTGACTTGACGAGCTCCAACAATACCCGCTGGAAGAAGGCCGTGGACTTCCAGCCTCCAAGCCTTGGTATCGGTGAGTGGTCGGGCCGTTATTTCCGCTATGGTGTCCGTGAGCATGGTATGGCTGCCATGATGAACGGTATGGCCGCTTACGGAACCATGATTCCCGCGGCTGGAACGTTCTTGAACTTTGTCTCATACGCCGCCGGGGCTGTCCGTCTCTCTGCGCTTTCCGGTGTTCGTGTCATCTACATCGCAACCCATGATTCCATCGGTCTGGGCGAGGATGGCCCAACCCATCAGCCCATTGAGACCCTTGCTCACTTTCGTGCTCTTCCCAACCTGATGGTCTGGCGCCCTGCAGACGGCAACGAGACGAGCGCCGCCTACTACTCCGCTCTCACTGCCAAGTCCACCCCCTCCATCCTAGCCCTGACCCGCCAGAACCTACCGCAACTCGAGGCTTCTTCCATCCAGAAGGCCCTCAAGGGTGGATATGTTGCCGTTGAGGCTGAGAACGCCAACATCACTATTGTCAGTACCGGATCTGAGGTCGGCATCTGCGTTGATGCCGCCAAGTATCTCAAGGAGAAGCACAACGTCGTTGCACGTATCGTCTCCATGCCCTGCTTCGAGGTCTTCGATGCTCAGGACAAGGAATACCGACTCAGCGTTTTCCCGGATGGTATCCCGTCCCTCAGCGTCGAGGTCATGAGCACACTTGGCTGGGAGAGATATTCACATGAACAGTTTGGTCTAAATCGATTCGGTGCCTCTGGTCCATACAAGGACGTTTATGCCGTACGTTGAGCAACCTCATCTGCTAGACATCACGTTTAATCATGCTAACTTGCCGCTTAGAAATTTGAATTCACACCCGAGGGTATCAGCAAACGCGCCCTCGCAACTATCGATTTCTACAAGGGTGTCACCGTCCGATCCCCCATCAACCGTGCTTTCCAGCAGCTCATCTAAATGCCTCTTCGCAATTCTCAAGTTGGTTCTCTTTACCACTATCTAGGCTTCTTTTTCTCGTAGCTCTCACTGCGATAATGCTAAGTCCTAGCTAGTTTCGATAAAAAGAGAACCTGACGAGGAATAAAAACCCTTTTCCTATGAACACCTATCTCCCATTAGACAGTCGTATCGTTGTCTTTTTTTTTATAATCCAATGAATGAAATTGATACCTCCTTATTAATATGTCTACTGCAATAGTAACAAATCTTCACTAAGAATAATCAGTAGATTTTATTCCATAGAATATTGATCTATCTCTACCTTCCTGGGCTTTCTTTCCAACAGACACAAAATTGGAGCTACCCTAGTCGTTCCAGTCATCATTCTAGGCGTGTATAAAGCACCTATACCCAAGTGATATCGTCCTGGGACTTCCCTCCCATTTTCTTCAGATGGCGAAGAATTATACAAACTTGCCTTTTCCTTTTTTACTCCCATTTGCTGCCCGATTAAGAGCATCTACTCGAGAGCCTTTCTAGCGAAGTTTGGAAGCACGAAGCTTGCTCGGTGGATCTCCTGGTTGTAATACCTGCAAAGCTTATCCTCCTCTTCTCTGGTCCAAGAGCGGACTGGTTCGCGGATCTTGCGTTCAGGGTCCTTGCAAGCAACGAGGAATCCGATCTGGCCGGATGGGTAGGTGGGGATGGTGGTGTAGGCGTATTCGACGACGGGAAAGACCTCGCGCATGGACTTCTTGAGTTCGGTAATCATCGAAAGATGAAGCCATTGGTTTTCAGCTACAGTGAGACAAAACCCTCTTACTTCCCAGGCGATAGTCGAAATCGAGAATTCGCCGGGGAAGTAATCGGAGTTCAGAATGGTTAGCTGGATCTGCTTACATTTTATCAGGATGCTGGAGAAGGGAGAGATAGAAATCGAGCGTATGTAGGAAGTCGGAGGATATTAACCTGAAGTGAGAAAGTTTGAAAGTCAGGATACGCCCCAACAGAAGCGGGAAGGGGATATATGACGAGCGAGGATAGGGGTAAGGAGATGTTTAGTGAGGATGGGGTGTGTTGGTTGATGCACAAAAGGAAAGTATTGGGGAGGCGACGAACAACCTTGAGTGCTGATAACACCCCCTTCACGGAGAGCACCGTGTAGAAGCTCGAAATATGGCTTTTGGAAGAGGACCTCGGCAGGGCCATCGGGGTCGGAGCTATCGGTGATGATGACGTCGAATTGATTCTTCTGCTCCTCGAGGAATTTGAATCCGTCACCGACGTGCACGGTCGCGTTGGGGTGTTGGAAGCCAACACTCATTCCTGGGAGATACTTCTTGGAGACTCTGATAACAGCCTAGATCCAGAAATGTCAATTGGGCTGCGATAGATGGCGGGGAAGAGCGCGGGGTAACCGACCTCGTCGATATCACAGAGAACAGCTTCCTCGACGGTGTCATGCTTGACGATCTCACGAAGAACACCACCATCTCCCCCACCAATCACGAGGACTTTCTTGGGGTTGGGGTGGGAATTCATGGCGAGGTGGGTGATCATCTCCTGATAGCTATCGTATACGTTAGTTGCTTCGTGATGTCGTTCACTGCAGGCTGCATAACGTACGAGAACTCGTCGCGTTCAGTGCACTGGATGACGTTATCCAGAACCAGCACAGTTCCGTGGTCACTGCTCTCGAAGACAAGCACATCTTGGTACTTGGACTTCTCGTGGTGAAGAATCTGGTTAACTCGGAGGTTCATCGCCTGACCGGGCCACATGTCGGATATTTCGGAGAACCATCCATCTAGAAGAAAGCGGCACACGATCAGAATTCACAGATGCAAAAATCATAGACCAGAACGGGAGCATTGGCTCATGTCTTGTGTTTTACCATACCTTTGATGGTGGGGTGGGTGATCTCGCTCATCTTTGCGGGGGAATTGGGACGCTGTTGAGAGGTAGAGAGAGTGCGGAAAGGCAATCGAGCTCCGTATTTGAGCGCACAGAGGGGCTTATGCCGTGAAATATCAAGTATCTTCGAAGACTGGCGTGTAATCCGTGAGGTGCGAAGCACTGCAGCCATCCACCAAGAGTACCGGATATCATGAAAAAAAAAGATTTCCCGCGATAAGCCCCGCCGCAGCGAGTCACATGACTGAGCGCGATTATGTAAGAGAGGTCATGCTTATATCAGCGCCAAGCCGCAGACTGCAGCCTTCCACGAAGCAACGAACGCGCCCGCGGATATCTCCGTGGACATCTCCAGGAGGTTGAAGGGTGCAGGGTGCGTTTTAGTCAAACCGCGCAGGACATCAGACAGTGACTATACCCTGCTTATACATACCCCTGCTCAATGCTGGGGCGGGGGCCGGGTAGAACGCAGGGTACCACCTATGCAATGTCAAGATCGACTGGGAATGGATCTGCTACTGCTATACTGTTCGGCATCACCGCAGTGTACGGAGTACGCCAAAGTAATCCATACTTCAAGCGTTTAGAGAGAGAAGAAAGATAGATTTGCACAGCATAAGTGCTCCATTCACGGTATTCAATGCAGAGGACCAGTATAGGACCAGTATTTACCTACAAACACAAGCAGGGCCCAGCTGCACGCCATTCGGCAAAGGGGTCCCCGTTCGCTAGCTACTATTCGTTACCTCGCCACTGGACTCATAACTACGGTCTTCGGCATTTATTTCCATTACAACCCATTGGCTGGGATTTTGAGACTTGCGCGATGTCAACATCTGAAACACGGTCTTTGACTGACTATCTCCGACGTTTTAAACCATACTGCCCAGAACCCCGGCTGTGATGACTATATGGCCTGCAGACATCTTTGCAGGCAGTAGTTGTAGCCCCGCGCCATGTTACGCATCCTGGCCAGATGACTTCATACATCCGCTACTTAGCGGCGGAGACGGGTAGTCCTCCCTGCGACCAAACCACCGTCAAAATCAATTTACACCTCATTTGCACGATCTATAGGAGAGAAAGGCTTCTTCTTACACAAGAGACCAGAATCGTATAAAATGCGATGTTAACAAAGCTGAGATAAGTAGTAGTAAGTAGTTTGAAATGAAATCCTGACAATGTAGCCACTGGGTATAAGCCGGCCCCGAAGGGGAAAGAAGTTATAAATTATTTCAGTTGTGAGGACTATGCCTCTCATTACCTCGTAAGTGAGCTGCGCTAGGATCGTTGAGTATGCGTCCACCGCCAAAAAAGAAATGTATTATGTGGAGATCTGGATTGTCGCTTTGTGATAACAAGGCTCAGGGGAAGGATAAGAGCTGAAATTTGGCATGTCAATCCTGGTGTGTGGTGATGTGAATCTCTGTGAGCTGTCGTCATTGCTTGAAACCGGAGACAGAGAGGCGTCGCTGTAGGGCAACCCGCCAGGTAGTCTCAGCAGCTCCTGAACCTGCTTTCTCAATGTTTCGACCTCATTGACCTGAGCATTATAGGACTGGAGCAGGTTCTGATGTTGCTCATGGAGAGCTTGCAGCTGGTTTTCTAGACCCTTTACATGCTTTTCCTTTCTTTCCCGAAATGCTCGCTGTGAAGCGCGATTTTGAGCTCGACGTCTCTGTCCGGGAATATGAGTAAAGAAGTCGCGGCATGGAAAGGCGTCGAGAAACATACTAGGTGCATTGCGGAAACCTTCCCTTTTGAACTGGCCCTTCGATTTATCTGATCCGCCGTCTCTAGCGAAGTTGAACCAATGTACTCCAGTGGTATCTTTTCCGCTGGCATAACGTATTGGATCTGAGGATTGCCGTATGGTAGCATGGGGTAGGGTGATAATTCGGATTCCGTATAGTTTATAGTCTGGGGCATTTGCTACATCGACTTTTAGCCAGCAATCCATGAAAAGACAAAGAACTACTATTCACTCACATATGTTTCAGGACTCGATGATCCGGAGTATGGTTCCGACAGGCTCTCGTATGACTGGGAAGCCAGTGGGTATAGATAGGTATTTAAAGTCGGCAATGCGGGCATGCCCTCGCATTCAAAAGCCATAGCGAAGTAAACACCGTAAATGAGGAGGAAAGTCCTTGAAGGAGGTTAGATCAAGTCTATTGAATTTGATGATCTTATACCAGGCGAGACTAAAGTGTGGGAATAGAATGATGTTAATCCCGATTTTCTCTGGAGATTTAGACACTCTTAAATCTGGAGGCCTCAAGACGTAGACAGGGATCAGTGGCCCCTTGATGTAGGTCCACACCTTGGTAGATGCAAGCTCTTAAGTTTTGTCAACTGCAGAGGTAAAACATTCCTTCATAGCCCGAGAAAATCAGGCAGCCCAATAAGGGTGCTGAGATATTCTATCCTACGGGTCTGGAGGCGTATGTAGGTAAGCACGGGTCTCATCTCTTGCACTCAGGGGTGGTAATGAAATATAGTGGTGCTGAAGAGTACCTCCAAGCTATCTAGGAAGATGTTAATTTGGTATGTAGGGTCAATGTGGGATGCATATTGCTCTGCAGTCGGCAAGTCAACATTTTTACTCCAGAGGGCGCAGCTGCTTTACCTGAACATGGGTGGCGGGTCTAGAGAACTCCGGCTCCATTATCGCCGTCAGGGTAAGTAAAATCAAAAGAAATACTTATAGACCTGACGTAAAGGAAGGTTTGCATTCGCATTCCTTCTTAAATCCCCCTCTTACTGCAGGTACAATGATGCAGCTCGATCACATAAGTCACGACGCACTCGCAAGGCAAAACCTCCCAATAATAATCTGCTCGAGAGAAGTATCGCAGACGGTACCTGTTCATCTAGAGAAAACAAATTATTTCGGGTTTACAGACATGAGGAGCAGCCTATGGGTGAATCTTCATACAAAGGCTCCCTGTCAGTCAATGGAAGGTTCGCGATATCCGAGAAATGAGAAATGGGGCGGATCGGCAACTTGTAATGCCTAGCTTTTGCTTGACTGCATGAAACAAGCGGCTGTGGCCGTTGCTTCCGTGCATCTCCCTTGCAAAATGAGGCCTGGCACTTCATGTGGGGGGCGGGGGGGAAAGTAAAAGGGATACAATGTAAAATTATCTTGATCTGAGTCGTCAGAGACAGAGCAAGGTGGTGGGGTGAACTGTCAACTCGAGGAGTGGACCCGTGGAAAAGACAGGTCCTTGTCATCGCAATTATAGTGTCTTACCAGCCGGCTGGTAATATACCCATGGTATAAACGTTGGTTTTTGGAGGCCCGCGTATCTCTTCCCAGTCGTGCCAGCCTTGCACATGCATAGATGGGCGGCTAGTCATGAAATGCACTACGCAACTAGCGCGTTTGAGACCGCTCGCAAGTCTTCCAAGATAGCGAGGACAAATGTGAATCTAGGCAAGGTCTGCCGATACGCTAATAGGTGCTTTGCCGTGGGATTAATTGACGTTGTGAGGGACGAAGATACCATTTTCTTTGAGAGCAAGGTGCCTAGAAAAGGGCGGCTGTGCTTTGTTAACCTTGCAAAAAAACCCCTGCTAGCACCCTTAGGCACTGACTTGCACTGCCCTCATCGACGCCTATTCCTGTTTCGCAGCGTAGAAGGGCAAGCAAGATACACTGGTCAGCACTGCCAGCAAGGCCCCAAACGAATGGCGCCGGCTCAACTTCGATAGGTGCGGCGGACGGAACCGATTCCAGGAGGCATAGATGCGGCAACCTGGTCGCAGTGTGAACCTGCATCCTCTACACTCCGGGTATCGCATGCTCCATATTGCTCCTGTACCTATCTCCCATTAGACCTATTCGCTGATAAATTTGGTGACAAACCTTGATTGAATATAGCCTTGTCGATAGAAGCAATGCCTCTGAGTCAACTTAGTCTAGCGGGTGGGTTTTCACTACCTCAGGTACAACTACCTTGCCGTCACCAAGTCCGCTGCTGCTCATCTTGCTCGGCCATGTTTTCCTCGGGCGCTTAGAGCACGGCCTGGCCATAGCGAGAATGAGAGTTGGGGCCAAGGTGAGGTCCCGCAGGCTTACTTTGATCAAGAGCATCCATCTCGACATAAAGACGAAAGAGACTTGATAGCCCACCGATTGACCCCTCTCCAAGCTTCCCAGCCACTTTTTTGGTACTAGGGTACTAGATAGACACCGGTTCCGACGAACAGTCGAACAGAGACAATCCATTGCCCTGATTATGGGCTTGTATTAGCGAGCTAGGCCACGGGGTCGATTCGACGGATTGTTGTACGCAGTGTTGTTTTTATCCGTCATGGAAGGGCGAGTTTGAAAAAGGAATGACGACAATTATGCGAGACTTGGTATGAATAAGCCGCCCCCATTCTTGATTCTTGGATATCCGTCAGGCTCCGTAACCGAGTGAGGTCACTTTCCCAGTGATATCCGATAATACCGCCGCGCTTCTATCAGTTAACCCGAGTCAGTACATACGTTCAGCGATCAGTATCGGAAATTCTTCAGCCATGTATACCATAGGTTTCCTTCCATCATGCCACGCTGGTATCTTCGTACCAATTCAGTACACCGGCATCTACCCGATGTCACTGCTAAATCCGAACGGACGAAAGAATAGACCGTGAGAATGAGATATCCGTGCCTTGCATTGCATGTGACTCACTCCTCACGGCATTCTATAACGATATGCAGGTACGTGAGTCAATGTGTCGTAAAAGCTGTACGCTTTGCAGGCATGAGACCAGAAAATTACCACTCAGGGCAATCTGTATGATGTTCGAATACCTCTCCTTTACCCTCAAAGTCGGTCGTGATATTTCTCCACAAATGAAGACTGTCTTGAAATCTAAATTTATAGTCAAAGCTGAAACAGAGATGCATTGCATTCATCCAACCATATTACGCCATGCGGGAAATGCCTCAGCTGTCGCTCGCTCGGAATTACTGTCCTCGTCTGTCCAACAGTGAAAGACCTGGCTGCATGGCAAATTCCACCTGGTGATACAATTCATCGCCTCTACGCACCTTTTAGCATCACAGAGAAATGCAAAGGGGATATTTTGCATATGTGGCCCGGCGTACCCAACAAATAGCTCTTGGACATCGGCCTACGGCGCCGGGTTCCGCTTAACCAAAGCATACCAACACCGGGTATAGTACTTTTGCTCTGTAATCGATAATATAGGCTTAAAACAGCCACTGTGCTGAGTAGAAGGAGAGTTGGTTAGTTTGTCTTAGATTTTGTAGTTGCTAAGATTGTCGTCTGCTACTAAAGATAAAGAGACAATATTTGGATCTTTGAGCCCCCTGATAATCTTAGGAAGCACGTCAGCTTGTCAAATAGGAAACCCGGCATATTAAAAACATTTGTCTTTAACCAACCTCACACAGGATATACAACCGTAATACCAGCACTTGGTAATGTCAATCACATCTATAAGTAACTCTATCGTGACGTTAGCCAAAACTTCTCTTGTCGCAACACAACTGCGGCATGAGCTGAGAAAGAAGGGCTCAGACAATTGGCTAATCTGTGTCCTGGAAAATTTCTACTCGGATATTCCTCGCAGTATTTGTTTGTTCTCTATTGCTCGCCTTGAAGGCTCGCATTTGTGCGCAGAGGCGGAGGATCGAAGCAATATAAGATATCTGTGATTGGAAGGGGCTTGTAGGCTGAAGTTCCTACCCCTAGCCACCAAAGTGTTTCGAACACCCATCCTACTTTGAGGATAGTAGTCAATCTGAGGCCTACCCCAAGAGGCCATATTTATTATACCTCGATAACTTTTTGGAGATCAAAAATGGGTTGGTATCGCCTAGAGCCGCTCAAAATGCTCAGTATTTTCGAGGCAAGACTCCCCCGAGACTCGTTCCCATCACACTTATTAACATTATTAGGCAGCACATATCCTCGTTGATTGCTGACAAGCTTTACCCGCCCGCAAACAAACTCAGTGCAATGATGTGTGTGCCCAAAGACCCACCACTGAACATCGTCGAGGGGAGATTTTTCTCCGTTGCCAATAAGGCCAGTCATGAAAGCTGAGCTCCACGGAATGGATTCGTCAGTGGGCCTCGACGCACCTTTGGTCACGGGGGCATGGTGGGTGATGACCACAACGGTTCGCTTGGAATCAGACTCGTTTCTTCGGATCACATCAATCTCGGCTTCTAGCCATTTGACGTCTCTGGCATGCTCTTCAGAATGATCCGCCACGGTCCAATCCACTATACGTCGAAAATCGTTGACTTTACTCGTCACTATCTCTTCCGCTTCTCGTGGGATATGCGAGTGGAGAGTGCAGCCTAGAAGAGTTATATCCTCCAGATCCACACGCTTTTGATTCATAATAACCAAATTGCTCATCCCCGGGTCATTCTGTAGCTTGTCTGCTAGTTGTAAACCTGCTTTGCGCGAGACACCGAAGAATTCGTGGTTTCCCAGAACCAGGAAGACTCGCTCAAATTTTTGGCAGTTGTAACATAGAAAATCGCGAAAAGCTTGATAATCTGTAAGCCGGCCGATGTCGCCAGCTAAAATAAGATAGTTGGCACAAGGTACTATTTCGAACTTGCTATACTGCTGGCAAATTTCAAGATGAAGATCGGACATAACCTGGAAACGAATAGGTTTTCGAAGGCGTCGAAAGGACAGAAGATTAGTAAAATCCATCTGGGCTCGTACAGTCAAGTAGGCGGGCAGGTAGACGAGCAGGCAACAAGTCGTTAAAGATGGGTGTGAACGAGCAGCCTTGAAGCTCGAGCTCACTAGTTGAGGCGGTGTAACTATTTGCCGGGCCAACAAGAGAGTGACTTTGAGAGAGGAACAATTGTGGGCCCCGGTGCTCAACCCACAGTTTTTGCACATTACAACAAACGACTAGATCTTCGCATCTCATCCATCAAAATGCATAAACTGACGACATTTATGGGGAAACGCAATCGTGTAGGACATTCCCACGAGCCAGATTCCGTGTGGCAAGCAGATCAAGTACTTGCGAAGCGCAAAGCTCTATATGATAACGGCACCCCCTTTTTCACCAAGGCCTCTCTCCAGGATATCCATCGACAGCTGAAGGGTGATCTACAGCCAGGCCATAAGATAACTGTCAAAAGCTTTGACGGCGAGGTTGTTGAATATGATGTTGAGATTGGACAGGTAAACGGACTGATAAAAGCACATCCCGACCCCGACGTAGAATATGTTGCGTAAGTCTATTCTTCCACTACTCGGGCGGTTTCTGTAGTCTAATACTCGAAGAAGCGCCAAACCTAGAATTAGATATATGTCGCACAGCTTGGTTCTAGGTCATCTAAAGGGAATTGGCAAGTCACTATCCCCCCTCATGATAAGTCATGGTATTGCCCCAAGGCATAAAGATACGAAAGAGTTCGTTCAAGATGAATTTCCAAGTGGACTTGAGACCGTGAAAGCAGGCTTCACAAAAGCCTTAACGGAATGGGAAACTAGTAAAACTTGTCTTGAGGTGCAAGCAACTTTGAACAGCATGAAATATCTCCGCGCTCTCAAGATTGATAAAATCATTGCGTTCGCACTTGGTTCGATTTCGTTGGCTTCATATGACAATCCGCTAGATTCTAGAGTGGAGAAGGGTATTCAAAGATCATCGTACCAGTACGGGCTGGTGATTACCTTGCGGAAAATTTTGCACGATCTAAGAGGATGCCAAAACATACAATGTTTTGCGCAAGATCCCGCATTAACCACTATTGACTCGGAGGTCCTCAAGATGGCTGAGATACATACCCTTGATGATCCCGAAGGTTTCCTTCGTGTCGACGATACTACTTTGGTAATTTCAATTGCTGCAAATGTGCCTGTGAAAGAAATCATAGCTGAGACTACACGGCCTGCGATGATCTTGTGGGATTACTCGCCCGAGAGAGATCCTTGGGCTAGCTGGTATGTTTGTAAACTGTCGTACTCTGTGGGTTGAGGTTAATGAGCTACACACAGCACGGATCCATCATCCCCGCGAGTTGGGACATTTCTCAAGACGTACTATTCTCAGAATGATATCCTTTGCGATAAAGAGTATTTCACTCCTCTAGCTATGTATACAAGGCTTGAAATTTAGTTTAACGATCCCTCGAGATTTCAAGGAGCATTGGAGGCGGTTGGCTCTTAGATGTGACTATGTGTTTATCTCTCTTTTCGGCTATATAACCTTCAGCTACTTTCCAAATAGAAGCAAGAAGCCCTTGATATGAATCGTTGCTCTATAATGGATTCATCCCTGAGAGAAGCAAATAACGAGAAAAATCCCCGCATTGATCCTGTATGGATCATACCTCCTACAATACGAAGACGAGGAGTTACATCACGGAGTTCATACTGATTTTCTGATATGATTTCCTACAGCAAGATTTCTAGCCAAAAATTGATCCATAGTGGGATGTCACATGAGCCGCTGCGCTGAATAAGAACCAACCTTGGTGAGGTGCAAGGACATCGACGGGAACTTTGTAATCGAGGAACCACTTACCCCTCCTTGTGTACTCCTAACTCTTTATGCTCTATACACCTTGACCCACGTCTGATCGATCGATATGGACCTCGCCTTCGACACCGACGGTCTTTACATACTTCTCTTGGATCGTGGGCACGCATGGACGTTTCACTGGGGGTTTTACCTAGCCAGATCTGCTACCGAAGGCACCTTCTACCACGTTTTTAATCCTCCTAAATCAACAGAATGGATGTACGAAACTAAACACTCCAGCAACATCCTCAACTCCAACCGACTTCTTCTTGCATTGAGAGTCGGTCTTATTGAACCTATGCTACAAGAAATGACCGGGGAATGTCTCTCGCAAATCCCTATTGAATATTCACTCCGCTATCACGAAGACATGACGTGTCGAGTTTGGGTCAAGGAGGCTTTGTACGAATTGAACGAGCGAGGCTTGATCAATATCATCAAGACCGTTAACGCAATCGAAAACGAAGCAAAAGCGCATGCTATGTTTCAAAAGGTTCAAAACAAAAAGTCAATCAAGAAATGTACCGGCACCCACGAGTAAAAACAACCGAACAAGGCTCCAAGTGTGGTATATGGTAGAGGATCCTGCCCAACACATGGTAGTTGGCAGACTTGAGCAGCGGACTAAAGGATAAGAGTTAAAGAAGAGATCTCTATGAGCTTTCGGGTATTCTTAAAAAAACATAAAACTCAAGAACAAACATAGATGAATAATTGTCCGAGGATGAGAATCACAAGATTTATGTTGCTTAGTATACATAGTGGTAGGATCTGTACTCCCTCATAGCATCACCGACCGTAGATGTGATTGCAAAGACCGGATGTAGACCAGTTAACCTCCGTACGTCCTGTCGTAGGAAGAAGAAGGGCTATAGCGGTGTCTACAACCAAACCGACAGCTTCAAGTGCACTGCGTACTTACTGTACTCATTAGTTAGGTAGCTTGCGGCACTTTCCTACAATATGTTCATACCGGCTGAGGGGCTAGCAGGTATGATGTTCCAATCCGGCAGATTGGGTAAATAAATATATCGTTCTAATGCTAAAGGCAGCAGAAAGTTTCAATAAAAACCACTGATGCTGTAAATAATGTATGCGGAGGCTGGCCTGGTATAGCTTCTTAGTATGACGAAGCTCATTCTGCCGTATATACTTTATTACCCCGGTTCCGAAAGCCTTTAGTCTTTGCTAGCACAATGGGCGAACCGCGCGTTTCGGAAAGTCAAACGGTGAGAATGGGGAAAAAGTGCAGTTTGATGCTGGTGAGCGAGGAACACACCGCTGAGAAGGAATAGTGACTTCTTGATCGTGCACTGTGGATGTTATGTATGGGAGAGGGACCGTGCGCACAAGCCATCAATAAGCGAATGGATCCTAAGTAGACTAGGGGCCGTGTGTTCGTTTAACGTCAACAAGAGACTCGAAGCTCCACGGTGGGAAGTGGGTGGTGATGGTCTGGCCGAGGAAATGATAACACGACAACGACAAGCATCGAGTCTGCATACGTAGCAGAGACGAAGGCAAAATAGATAATGGACTTGCGGCTCGCAAGCTTATATCCGTGTTTAAAACACCAAAACCCTGGTGGTCTGCCGATTGCCGATCGTTGCGGACTGACCCTCTCTGAGAGAGAACTTTCTCCAAGGCCAACGCTTCCCCATAACGCTAAGTTATCTAAATAACAGCAGCATCCGCGTGGCTGAAAATCGCGAATGCTTATTCCAGAAAACTGCCTCAGCGGGGACATGCGGCAGTGTAACCGCTTGAGATGCGCGCATATGATGTGACGCGGCGCTCTCCCGAATAAGGTGACTTTACGAAAAGGACGGACTGGTGGCTTTTGCGATTGCGAACAAGAGCTCTTTCACAGCTGGTTTATTCGTTTAGACTGCATAACCTACCCAGTTTTAGCTAGCTTTGTCTAGTGACTTCAAACGCAAAGTCAAGCAGACGCCTTTGGCTGTGACGGTGGAGGGGGGTCCTCGTCGCTCTTTTTATGGGCAACTGCTGTTCTCTCAGCAGGGGATTGGTTTCCTTAAGGTTGTCCGGATGTGTCTACGGCCGCTGGTGAAGATCCGGCCAGAACTGGTGTCTTTCAGGTGCCATATCTCAACGCTGCGGGCTGTCTTTTACCGACATTCTTGTTGATTGCCGGTGCCGCTGGTAGCGATCCGTCACAGCAAAACCGCTGCGCCTCCCGAGGCCTCCAGTGGGAATTTGGCTTTAATTGGCTTGCGGACCGTCACTTTCCGCAGAGGAAGAGCAGCAAAGGATAATCAACGTGTATCGTCACATGGCTGTCGTGATGAACGAACCAGGTGGTTGACAGGAGGCACCTTGACTCGATGCGCTTTCTGGAAGGAGGAAGCACACTCGCGCAGCTGAACGAAGTATTTGTGGTAACCAATCTGTCGTCAAGCGACCAGGCTTTTTGGCTGAGAGAATCCGAGGATGCAGAAAAAGGAAAGGGATAAATATTTGATCTGCTCGGGGATTGCCACACTACTACTCTCGTCAAAAGAAACTCCCCGGTTTCTTTTCTTATTCCCACGGGTGAATTTTGCTTTTTCCGCTATTAGGATCTTCCTCTGGAAGCGTCTCCCGTGGACACGGAGGGCACCGTCAGATTGACACGTACGGCGTATGCACCAAAGCGCTGGTTGATGGGTGGATGGAGAGGCTGTTTAGTGCGCCTGATACGGAGGAGTGATGCTTCTGACCCAAGGATGCACAGCATAACCTTTCAACTCTCGCCATCGACCTCTCCCCCTCCCCCCTCTCTCTACGGGCGAGTGAACTCCGTGAAAAAGAAAAGCCAGGAGGAAAATGAGCATCTTGGCAGACGCTTCCGCAACAAAATAGGTTATTACCCAGAATTCCCATCAAGCCGCACTTGAAGATCGCTGCCAAATCGAATTGGAAAGGGAGAGGGAGGAGAATAGACTACAAACTGACCGACCGTCACACAAGGACGCCAGCTTGAGCTTGGAAGGGAGAAAAGCGCTTGACTGAAAGCTGGAAGCCGAGAAGCCGGCGTGTGACGCAGGATCGACCGCTGTATGGTGAAGGTAGAAAGTCGAGATGGAGATGGACGGGGCTCGATATCGGCAAGTAAGTATATTATGAGGAGAACCAAGGCCCCGGCCAGCCGCAGACCCATGACGCTCCACCAGTTCGTTACTGACCACAGAATATCATGCTGGATGTATGAATTACCTGGCGATCATCCGGGTTGACCGCCCTGTCTAACAACAGACACGATCCAGGCCAGGTCCGTGAAGCAAGCGGAGGGAGACTTGCGTTGCAAGGAGGGCAATTACCTTGAGTAGACCAGGTTCGCTATAATTGCTGCTGCTGCAGAATGAGAGACTTCGGAAATGATGGGCAGAGCAGGGGCCCCATGATGATAGAGAGTTATACTCCGTCTTATGCCCCTATGGAGCAGGATAGCAGTCCAAGTACGTAATTAACCAGTACTCCGTCCTCTTTAAAGTCTCTGGGCTGCATAATGGTTAAAGCCAACTGGGATACGCTCGGAATGCTCCGTGATATCGCACTTCTAGATCCTCTCCGAACATAAGCAAGAATGCGTCCGGCTCACTATCCCGTAGGTATGTAGTTATTTAATAAAGGCGCCTATAGGAAGGATCGAGAAAAGGGAGAAGAGAGGGCAGCAGACTCTCACTTCCAGCCGAGCGGGCGAGGAGATATGAGCTCTTGATGGCGGTATTATGGGGAGGAGGCCCTGGAGCCGGCCGCGGACCAGAGTCGGGGGTGTGAAACAGATGTTTCGTTTCACGCCTCCCATCGAGTCCTTCTGGCTGGCAGGGGGGAGCGCCGGGGGTTGCATCCGGGCGCCCTGGGCCTCTTCGTGTCAAGCAAGAGTATTCTCCTCGACCGCTTGTCGTTCGTCTCTGTTGCTGCTTTGGATAGTCGCGGGTGGCTCGGCGACGCACGCCAGAAACGCGCCGTCTCTCGACCATGGCGCGAAGGACGGCAGCCAGGGCAAAAGGAACATGTCGATAGATCGCAAGGGGGTGGAGAGAAAAGCCACGTTGTTCTGGGTGGGCCCGGGTGGCTGTCGACATACGATATCCAGCGCAAGTATGGACGGAGTGTTAGCTAGCAGTGTAGTAGTTAGGTAGTTGGTGATGGGATGGGGATATAAGGTATGGATCGCGGTAACGTCTCTGGGCTGCGGCCGCGATCTCCTTCTCCCGCGCTGCTCATCCAGCTACCCAGGGCCTCTGCTGTCCGGCTGCTCCAGGTGGCTGTTTCTTCAGTCTCTCGTATTGGACTCAGAAGAATATTGTAGCCATCCCTGACATCGCAGCCCATCCCAGGGCCTGCAGGTGAGGGAGCAAGCCTCCCCTCGAGCCGAACCTGTTCCTCTCTCCCTTCTCTTCCTCTCCCTGTCTCTCTTCTCCGTCCTTCTTTGCTCGCCCTCGCCTGCTGTCTACCTCTGAGTCCTGGACGTCGTTGCGCTTGTCTCGTATCGCCCGTCTGCACCTCGACCCTGGTCTCGCCGTCTCCCTCGCCGCTGATTCTCACGCCAAAAAATCCCCCCGGAAATCCTGCCTCGTCGCCCCCAAGCGTTGTCTACCTGTGGCATCGTCGGCTCCTTCGGCTCCAGACCCGTCGATTGATGCTGTATCCTCGTCCGGTCTCGCCTTGGACTCTTGGTTGCGACCTCGCTGGCTGTTTGAACACACAACACACCGCGCGCAACGACACACCCGCAGATATATAAGTCGTCTCAGCAAGGGGACAAGGTCCGTCTCGGGTCAAGTCACGATGGGCTGTATGAACTCGAAAGACGTCAGCCCGGAGATGCGGGAGCAGGGCAGGCAGAGCGCCGCCATCGACAAGGCCATCCGCGCGGACAAGAAGAAATACGACCGGACGGTCAAGATACTGCTACTCGGTACGTTGGGCTACTGCTAAGCAGCTCCGCGAGGGGCGGGCTGGTTGTTCTCTTTGTTTACCTCTAGTGGCTCTCCAGGTGCCGGCGAGTCGGGAAAGTCGACCATCATCAAGCAGATGCGCATCATCCACTCTGGCGGGTTCCCCATCGACGAGCGCCGCCAGACGCGCGCCGTCATCTACTCCAACATGATCGTCGCCTTCAAGCTGCTGATTGAGATCATGGAGGCCGAGAACATCAGCTTCGAGCACGAGTCGACTGAGGTATGTAACTATGCCTGTCCGTCCAATTACGTGCGGCGTCCAGGAATCCTGCATACTGACGGTTGTACAGCCGCTCGCCCACTTCATCCAGGGCAGCGAGGCGGACGTCGAGTGCGACGAGGCCTTCACGGACATCAAGGTGCGCGAGGCCGTCAAGTCGATGTGGGAAGACGCTGGCGTCCAAAGGGCCGTCGCCAGGGGTCATGAATTCGCTCTACACGACAACCTTCACTAGTAAGCTGGCTGTCCCGCGTCATGTCTCCTCCCGCTGGCAAACAATCGTGCTAAGATCCTTTGCTTCCCTCCCCCGTCACAGCTACTTCCACTCTCTCGACCGCATATTCACACCCGGATGGCTCCCCAACAACCAGGACATGCTGCACTCGCGCCTGCGGACGACCGGCATCACCGAGACCCCGTTCGAGCTCGGACAGATCAACTTCCGCATGATGGACGTCGGCGGCCAGCGGTCCGAGCGGAAGAAGTGGATACACTGCTTCGAGGGCGTGCAGTGCTTGCTCTTCATGGTTGCACTGTCGGGTTACGACCAGTGTCTTGTCGAAGACCAGACCGCTGTAAGCACCCGTCCCCTCGACGCTACACCTCTCACCGTGGCTGTCATGTAGGAAACTGACCTTGAGCTCGTTCTAGAACCAAATGCACGAAGCAATGATGCTCTTTGAATCACTCGTGAACGGCGAATGGTTCAAGCGGAAACCCGTCATCCTCTTCCTCAACAAGATCGACCTCTTCAAGGAAAAGCTTGCCATTTCCCCCGTCTCCAAGCACTTCCCGGACTACAGCGGACGGAATGGCGATTTCGAGGCGTCCGCCAAATACTTCGCCGACCGGTTCAAAGGCCTCACTCGCGTCCCAGAACGTGAGATATATACACATTACACCAACGCAACCGATACCACCTTGCTCAAGGCAACCATGGACTCGGTGCAAGACATGATCATTCAGAAAAACCTGAATAACCTAATACTATAGGGCTGGTCTCACCTGAACCACCCACGACATGAAATGACCTAATTACTTTTGGATTTCTTGCTCTTACCACATTCAACACTATGCACGCGCGTTACCTCCTCTCTTGTCTTGCAGATCTGCTATATGATACCAGACATGTTATTGCTGTCGCCGCTTTTGCCGACAGGCCGTGGGAAAGCCGGAGTTGAAGATGCACTCCTAATCAATCACACAAACACACACACACACGCATCCCCCTCATAATCTAGGGACACACAAAATTAGGGCGATTAAAAAGCAGCTTGATCGGTTTTGCCCTGCAGCGGATGGCGCCGGGTTCAGCCGTCTTTCCTTCTCTTCTCTCGTTCGTTCTCGACTTTCGTTTCTATACCTTTCTTGTAAGATGATGTTAACTCTGCCTTACATGCCGTCTCCCGCAGCTTTTGACGGCGCCACCGCATGCGCAAGGGTCATAAGAGCGTTCTTTTGGAAAAGGTTGGGAAATTGCTTTACACGCGGGCTTCTTGTCTTTCACATATTTGTCTTCGCATGCCCTTTTGCTGCCTATTTCTCATTTGTCGACTTCCACCGGACCCTTTACGCGATATCTGATAGACTAAACCAACTAGCCCACGATGACCTCTGCTTTGTATTTGACCTGCTTTCCTGTTTCTCGTGCTCTTGCTCTCGTCTCTGTTTCGCCTGGCGTTTTCGTCTGTCCGAATGTATGCTACTGGCCCTTCGCGGAGATAGCTAGTAACCAGCGCTACTTCTCCTCAGCTGATACCGCTCTCTTCTATATCTATTAACCTATTAATCCACCCTTAATCGATCCATACTGGAGTCTGCCTCCTTTCTCCCCCTCAGCGGGTAACGTGACCCTGCGATGCCATGCGCTTACCTAAGCTGAAGGCCCTTCACCTCCAAACGCCGAACAATCTCACCTCCAGCCCAACATCGCAACCCAGACAGGCGCCTCCAACGCGGGAGCCAGCACCTCTAGACCGTGTCTCTCCGGGTCTTCGGCCTCCCGTCTCTTCTCTGCAGCTCACGCTCCCGCTCTTTCGCCCTCCCGGCTGGCTGCAACCGGCGTCATGATCTCCTCCTCTGTGCGCTGGGCGGCTCTACCCTCGACCGCTTCTCTCGCTCTCCCCTCACGAGCCGTCCTTCTGGCCGTGTCCTCCACCAGCTCTAGTCCCGGACTTACCAGTGGCAGCACGCCGTACCGCCATCAGCGTCGGTACTCCTCCTCGAAGCCTCCAGTTCCCCCCAGTGATGGGTCCAGAGGTATCGATCCTCCGGCGACCCAGACCCCGGCTAAAAGCGTCAGCAGCGGGCCTTCCGGCAGGAAGGACGCCGGCAAGAGGGAAGGACGGTCGTCCAAGAAGCGTGCTGCGAAGGATGGCAGCTTGTCCAAGTCGAAACAGGCAAATTCTCTGAAGCTGCCCAGTGTGCCCTCCACACAGCACCTACACCCCCACGGTGAGTCTCGGAGCGTACTATGCTCTTCCGAGGACACGATACTGAGAGACTGTAGACATCCACGTTGCTTCGTTCTTTTCCATCCACCGACCGATGTCAATAACCACCTCCGTACCCGCGACGAGCGATAGCAAAGCATTCTCGGCTATTTTCTCTTCCAAGAAACAAGCTGCTGCGAGGCAAAAGGATGTGATATACACCCTTTCGTCTGCTGTGAACGCGATAGAGCAGAGTCTCCCTGGCCAGTACCAGGCATCCACGGAGGATTCTGACCTAAGAAGCGCCATAACTCAAGCTTCATCTTCCCATGCCGACCCTGACGTGACTCATCTGGACGGCGTGCCCGCACAGGAACTACGAGCCTCGATTCAAGAGTTTGCAAAACGCCTACGTCCCTTCAACCCGCCACCGGCTCCTGTACCGATGGATGGCGCCCTGGAGAGCGCCAGTGCCTTGGAATCTGCGTCGGATAAGTCCCGTGCTACCGAAGCCGCTTCCGAGCCCGAACCCATCGAGCAGTCCTTCTCTACCGTCCTCACTATCCGTGAAAGCCGCAACCCCAACGGAACTAAGTCCTATGAGGCTATCGCTTCTCCCTTCGTCCGCGGCGACGGCATGGAAGCCCCCTCGGCCCATGGCGAGTCGTCCGTCTACCAGGACGAGGACGGCGTCGATCGTACCGTTTCCGAGCCAAAGCAGAGTTTTCTTCAGCGCATGGTCATCCGGGAACTACAGTGGGAGCGGTCCCGGGACCAGCGACACCGCGAGCGCATGTATACGATCAGCGTTAGAAGGCAGCGGAAACTGAAGATGAAGAAGCACAAGCACAAGAAGCTTTTGAAGCGGACCAGGACTCTTAGACGAAAACTCGACAAGTAAACAACCCGCTTTTATATTTCATTCTTGTCGTGGCTGATACCTACTACATCTCGGGGGGGTATTTTTGCATATAACCACCGCCTCCCTTTTTGTTTCCTTCCTTCTATCTCTGCATATGCCGTGCGTTTTGTTCCTTCTATGCCCGGCGTTGCTATCTCGTTTTGATTTGAATGTCTAGATAGCTCTTCTTCCACCCTGTCTCCTCCATCTCCTATCTTAGAACTATGCATACTGTCTTGGTACCTGGACCTCGACATACACAATCTGGCAAGCTAAACCAAATTCATGCATTTACACCATAATCACCTCAATGGAGAACATAGTTGAAACTATATGGTAGAATTTCCCCGCTTTATAACCGCTATCTGTTATGATACAATTATCCGCACCACGGTCAAGAATGAAACGACAGCTCTTAAACAAAATAACGTGGATACATGCGAAAAAAAAGGGGAAGCAATTAAGGACGACTAATAGGATAAGGAAAACAGGGGAGGGGAACCGTGGTTTTCAGTTGCGTTTTGTGTCCAATATACAATCGGATCGGAGGGGAGGGACATGGTCATAGAATTATAATGGCTGATTATGGCGTTAGATTTATATACCCGTCGTAACTCCCCATGCTCTGATATCATTTGACTGATGCCCTCCTGGCTTGTTTAAGGGTGTACCAAACTCGTCTGTCTGTTGATTCTGGCTATTGACGTGTGCCGTCTAGCAGGTGGCTTCCAAACTAGCGCGGGAGTTCATCAATAGGGCGACGATGAGACCGTAGAGACCTGCAGCAGGCTATTAGATGGAGGCATCAAAAGCAAGCACACGTCAGATGGAGGCTTACCCAAAACTTCAGCGAAAATGAGGATAAGGATCATGCCGACGAAAAGTCTGGGTTGTTGAGCGGTTCCACGGACACCAGCATCACCGACAATACCGATAGCGAAACTATTGTTGAGAAAAAAGATGCGGTGTTAGCTAGTACTTTATCGCTGTTCGCTGGGAACAGAACGTACCCGGCAGCCAGACCGGCAAGGCCGACAGCAAGACCAGCACCAAGCTGAACGAATCCAGTATATAGTGGCAGTTTTTGCTTCAGGTCGTTGGCAATCAAGACCGAGACGACCAATCCGTAAATACCGATAATACCGGCCATGACGATGGGGACGATGTCTAAGTTCGCGGGTTAGCTCGTTCCGAAACTGCAAGGTGACGGAGGGTGGTCGCAGCCAGGCATACTCTTAACGATCATGTCGGGTCTCAGCACCAGGGTGGAGCAGATGCCGACGCCGGCTTTGGCGGTTCCATAGGCGGCACCGAAGCAGGTGAAGACGATGGCGGAGGTGCATCCTAGCGCACCGAAGAAGGGCTATAGTGGCGGGATAATGTCAGTACTGGATTGATGGATGCTTGACGACGGCTGAGTACGCTCCCCTCGCTAGTGAGAGGAAAAGAAGGCGTTTCAACTAACCGCATAGACGGGGCTACACGCGTAAGAAGGGAGACGAAGTTAGCCAGAGACACGTTAACCAGGCGGTCAATCGGGAGGGCCTGATGCCGGGGCGGCAATCTGGGGGTGGACCGCCAGGCACTCACCAAAGATCGGTAGCCATGGTGAAGGAAGGGTTGAGATAGCTCTCGACGGATGAGAAGTGGGGTGGCGAGGCGAACGGCGGGATTTGACGAGGCGATAGAGCGTCGAGGAGCGGGTGCGCGGCGTCGACGGGTTAAGGAGAGAGGGCGAGTTGCTGTGCTGCGTTTTCACGATGTTGTTGAAGCTGAGGTTTGACTTTGGCGGACGGCCTGGTCATGTGATGTTGGTTGTGACTAAGCAGTGCCTATGATGGATGGATGTCTATGGGTCTATCTAGGTCTATTGTACAGCTATGTAGTTACAGATACAGGTCTCTGGCTAGGAGATGGGGACTTCGCGCGGTAGGTGCACGACTATCCTCGCGCCGGGAACATCGATCTTTGTGCCGGAGGCAAGGGTCTCGTCTGGACCCTCGGCCCTGACGCCCACGTCCCTGGCATAGACCATGGACTTCTCAGAGCAAGCTCCGAATGTACTCTGCTGGATGATTGTTCTCCGTGCCCGCTGGATGCCGGCAGTATCCCGGGCCGGGGCGTCGGTGGGCGCGGGGACGACGCCGAAACACAACTGCGTGCATTGATCTCCCGTCACTGCGATCTCCGGGCATGGACCGTCGGTGCTCGAAGCATCCAGCGGCGCAACGAGGAATTGCACCACGTCCCCGGTCCGGGCCACCTCGCGCAGCGGGCTGATCTGGGTTCCATCCCCTTCTATGAACGAGGGAGTATCCTCCAGGACGTGGAGCAGGATGGTATCATCGCCGCGGGAGCCAACGGTGTCGTCATCAAATATCTCGTGTATCGAGACGAGACCGGAGTTAGGTTCCTCGTCCTCGAACGAGTACTCCGGGTCGAGTGAAAGGAGGCCCTTCTTCTTGCCCCATCCGCCGCCGCCGCCCACGAGGCGGTAGAGCCGCGACCCCTTGCGGAGAGAGGCAGGAACATCGGCAGCGTTGTGAGAGGCTGCTATGCTCTCCGGCGTCACCAGTGCCCACACGGCCAGCCGTCTGTCTTCCAGGCCGTGCTGCTTGATGTACCGCGGGATTGCCTTCTCTAGCTCTGTCGAAGCGGGAAGAGTGGCGTTGGGATTGGCCCCGTCGCTGACGGTGCGGAGAATGTTCCCCATGCCGTCGGCGACCCTGCGTGGCTCGGTGACTGGGCACAATGGAGCCTGGAAGAGGGCGAGAGTGGGAGTCGTGCGCAGTTGCACCCTGCACCTGCGGAGGTCACGCCTGTCCCGGAGCTGCGGCGTCGGGTCGGCCGAACGAG
Organism: Onygena corvina; assembly: GCA_000812245.1. NCBI lineage: Eukaryota > Fungi > Ascomycota > Eurotiomycetes > Onygenales > Onygenaceae > Onygena > Onygena corvina. The sequence continues at coordinate 192,308 of JWPT01000190.1, forward strand.
CGGATTCCCACCGCGAGGCGTGCATGGTGTACTGTCTGCCGGTGGTAAAGAGCGTGCTCGCGGTGGGCATCGTGATCTCGATCTCGGCGTTGGACGTGGGGTGTTGGACGGCTATGGAGAGCTTGGGCGCCAGGTGGGCCGGGGAGATGTTTGCGAGAGCCTTTTGGGGGGGGACGACCTTCCCCGAGATGGTGCCCCAGTTGACGAGCGCGAGGGATAGCCCTTCCATGCCACCGACGGCATCGCTGCAGGCCACCTCGGGTATCCGGTCGACGACGGCTTCCACCGAGCAGATCTCGACATTGTGGGCGGAGACGGCGTCGCGAAAACAATGCTTCAGCAGCCGGGGGAGAAAGGCGTGGCCGTGCTCCAGCCACGGAGCGAAGGCGGGCGTGACGAGCAGGAGAGGGACATGGCTGTCTGGATGGAGCCTGGGACTGAAGGCAGGCAGTGCGGAAAGAATGCTCTCGGGCGTCTGTCACCGCCGGTTAGCGCAAAACAAGAAAGATGAAGAGAGAGGGAGAGAAGAGGAAGAGAGACGGACGACCGAGGAAGGGTCTGGGGTGAGCAGGGTGGCCGAGTCGAGGATGTTCCACTGGATGTTCGCGATGCCCAGGGTCTGTCGCTGCGCCGCGGACGGGGACGAGCGGGAGAAGGGCTTCGGCCACGAGCTCCGACCGGCCAGCCGACGGTCTGCCGGGCGCAGAGAGCGCCGCGAGAAGGCCAACATCGAAGTGCGGCGAGCGAGAGCGTGGACGGCGAGAAGACGAAGCTGCACCCGCCGTCCGTCTGGCCGTTCGTCTGGCCGTTCGTCTGGCCGTCCCGTCTGGCTCCGGCTGGCTGGCCGTCCGGGCTTGGCGACAAAGCTTGGCGCAGACTGCTGCCAAGCCGTCCAGCTCGCGTCTCGAATTTGAGCAGAGACAGCTACGAGCCGAGCGACGGTCAACTTCCATCCTACAGTCGCAGAGTCGCTGAGCAGAGTCGCTCAGCCGTAGAGTAGTCGCTCAGCAGAGTCACTCAGCAGTCGTCGACAGTCGTAGAGTAGTGCTCCCGTAAACAGGGGCCGCTGGTTGGTTAGCCGAAGGGCCAGCCAGCCAGGCAGAGTGGCCGCTGCGATGACGTTCGCTGCCCGGCGGGGCGGGCGATCATTACGCAACTCCTGCGCGACCCAAAGGTACTTACTCTCGCACCTATCTGCAGTGGGAGGGTAAGTACCTTTGGGTCGCCGCGCAACTCGCCGGCCTGGCGTTGTTTAGTGTGGCCGCTGATTGGCGGCGCCCGCTGACTCAGCGACCCAGCTGCTGTTTGCGGGCAGGGCCGAACCCCCAGCTCGCTCGCCCTGCTTAAATACCCTGCGGCCTCCTCTTCTGCTCGCTCCAGTCTCTCCAACACACTCCACGCCCTCCAGCACATCTCTGCCAGCCCACCACTCGCTCTCTGTCTCGCCCGCTCTCCCGTCAAGATGGCCTTTACCGCTTCGTGAGTCTGCCGCTCCCGTCGAGGCGATCCCTGACTGACCTCGTCCAGCGACATCTGCAAGATCATCCTTGCCGTCATCCTGCCCCCGGTCGGGGTCTTCCTCGAGCGAGGATGCGGTGCTGACCTCCTCATCAACATCTGTTTGACCGTCCTCGGCTACATCCCCGGCATCATCCATGCTCTGTGCGTCTTGCCTGCTCCTCCTCATCCTCCTCGTCGTGTCGCTAACGCCCATGCCCAGGTATATCATTCTCAAATACTAAACCGCGCGCGCCACTTTGGCAAGCGGAGTGTCCAGCCCTGTATCCATCGTTCCGAGCTCGACACGGTCAACTTCTCGTCTCGACACGTCCGCTTCTCGCTTAGCCGCCACGCCCACCGTCTACCTAATAAATCGTTAATCATGCCCTAATCAAAGCACTTTTGACAAGAAAAGAAAAAAAAAATCTCTTAATCACACGCGATCTTCCCCGGATGTTAATGTCGTTTCATGCGATTGTTCTCCTTGTCCCCATGATACCACGTTTTCCGTCCCCGTCCTTCCTCTATTCTTTTCCTCTTCGGTATTCTTTCCTCTTTTCTCTCTCTCTTGAGCTCTCGTACCCGTATCAGACTTGATAGACGAAAGTTGGATGGAACAGGAGAATCCAATCTTAATCCACTCGCCATGTCTCACCTGACGCTGTAGTTCCACGTACTGTAATTAGCGTATCCGCTCAACTAGTATCCTCCTTCACATCGTCGCTCTTACATCCTACTAGGAGTACCTTTACAATATCTGTTACTTAGATAGTGTATCCTACTAAGGAGTATATCTATATCGTCCGACTTAGATGGTATCCTGCCAAGGAGATACATTCATCCACAGTGCGGATCGCGACACTCAGGCACAGCCGGGATGCGCCCTGATCGACAACGGGGATGGCTGCTGACAGATGTCCAGAGTGCACCGGCAAAGAGTTCCCACTCTTCGTCCTTCCGCTACGCCGGACCCTGATCTCGCTTCCGCCACTCACGGTGAACGGGCATGGAGTCTTCAGACAAACGACGGGGCCGAACGCGATTTCGATCAAGGCCGACCTTCACTGCAGAATCAACAGAGAACACCGTGCAGCTGTGAGCGTCCTGCCAGCCTAAACGTCTCCCGTCTCAGCCTGTGCTGGGGCGACCTCTCCCAGAGAGAGTGTCTATGCCCAACAGAACTGGCGCTACACGTGCACCGGATCAGCTCCTTAAATTATTTAATGCGACGGGGACGTTTCAGCGCTTAGCAAAAACCACTCGCTGCAAAGCGCCTTGCTGGCCCTCCAATCCTCACCCTCCACTGGCCTCGCTCCCGTTTCACCACTGCACCACTTAGCACCTACGCCGGACCGTATACACGGACATTGTGCTTTTACGTCAAAAGCATACCGTGACTCGCGCCTTTCGCTCCCTCTTGCCCGTACTGACGTTCTGTGATTTCTGAATGCATAACCGCCCCCCCAAAAGACAGTGCAGGGGAGGGGTTGGCTTTATTCAGTCAGCCCCTTGCATTTTCCAGTTCTGCACCCGCCAGGGTTCCTGGCTGGTTGGCTGTCAGCGATGCTTGGTGTCGGTGCCATGTATTCATGGCCGTTTCCGATGGGCCAGAGACCCGGTGAAAGAAGAGGGAAATAAAAATAAAAAAACAACAACAAGAGACATTGCCATGACTTTTGGCTTTAGGCTGTTTTTCCCTTCGTCAGAGAGGGTTTTTTATTTGCCGCATGTCTTTTTCCTTCTATATCTCTTCCTTTCTTTTCCTTCTCTCTGGTTATGCCGGTTCTGCTATATCTCTTCTCTTATGAGGCATACTCCTCCTAATAATTTTCTTCATCCGTTACTTGGTTCGATACCCCATCGAGGTAAATACGCAGACTGACTATGCGTGAGTAAGCTGCACCGCTGCGAGACTAGACCGGCATCTTTTTGTCAACTTTTACCAAAATCGCCGTGTATGTCTGCTTGATAATAGTGCTTTTCAAACGGGCCGTGGATGACTATGCAGCGGGTGGTCTGGGATCTCCTACGTTTGCGGCAACGATAACATGCTATCCTCCTATCCCGCCGTGTCGATAGCAAACAGTTTGTTGGCTCCCTCTCCAGCTTCCTCCGTCGCCTTTTCCGTCTCCGCCGCCACCAATCCCCTCTTCATTCCCCCAGCCTTCCTCCTCCTCTTCCTCCCCCGCAAGCAGCATAAGCACCTGCAGCCCCGTAATCAACCGCCCAGGTTACTCAGCCAGGATGTTCCGGCGTGTGCTCTCGCCTGCCTGGAAGGGTTCATATCTACTGCCAGAGCGTGGGACCGCTGTCCGAAACCTCACGATGTCAACTGTCTCTGCAAGCAGAGATCGAACTCTGGCTTTACCGTTGCTGAGGCTGGCCTGCGCTGTGTAGCTGAGAACTGCCCAGCTTCTGACGAGGCACAGCATCGGATATACAATATATGCTCTGGCGTTCAGGGAGCGCTTCCAAATACCCATCCTGTACTTGAGATCTCCTCAACGCCTGACTCAAAGCCAAAGCCGACCATGGCGTCGACCACTATAAATGTGCCGGGCTCGTCGCCAGCCCCAACGTCACAAGCTCCCCTACCGCCCGCTCCGGAGCCAACAGTGCCAACCACATCACAGGCCATCACTAGTCTGCCTTCGTCCACAACTACCAGAGGCATTCCAGGCGTAGGGGTACCGACGGACTCAATCGAGTTCTCATATGCCTATACTTCACCCTCTGGGACATCCGGTCCTCGCACGAGCTTGCCTTCATCCGCCACTACTTCTACCGCATCTCCTGCGCCGACCGGCGAGGCAAGTGGAGGCGGTCGTTCGAACCAACTAATCGGCCTATATGTCGGTGGCAGCATTGCCTTAGTAGCTCTATTTGCTTTCGTCGGTTTGTTTTTTTTCCTGAAGAAGCGCAAGCAAAGGGCCATGCAAGCACAAGTACAAGCCCAGATTGACGAAAAGGGACCAGGAGGGCCATATATAAGAATAACTCGTTCACGGACCGCGTCGAGAACGCCGACTGCCCCAGGCGCATCGTACGCATCATCGAGGACAAGAAGCGTAACGCCGTGTGCAACTAGGGCGCTGCCTCCTATCGATATGATGCAGTGCTCAGATGCGTACCTTCATCGGAACACACGGGATCTCGAAAACGAGTACCTAAGCTCCGGGGCACCGAGCGTGGTCTCACACCGAACAGAATCAGATCTTCTACCGGAAAACCCTTACTGTATCGGTAACTGCGGAGCAACTAGGGATCGGAGTCCCGGCGCCAGGTATAGTAGTGGAACGCCCGGGAAGATCCTTTTCCAACAACGTGAATCACCGCAGCCGCTTATTGACAGTCCTGCAATGTCCCGAGCCAACCGTCACGGATACCCATCTCATAGCCCTAATCTGAACTACCAACCGAAATTTTCTCCTGATCCAAATTACCTCGCTATTCCGTCCAAGTCGCATCCTGCTTTTGGGCGCGGTCTTGGAAGCGTCAATGGTTCCAGGGAGCGGCTGTCGGCTTTGAATTCGCCGTATAGTGTGCCTGAACCACTTTCGTCCCGGAGTATATGTTCATTCCAAAGCCATATCCCGAGACAACTGAGCCCAGTAAAAGAAGTCCCGAGCACTGGCCCTCCCAGCTCAGCAGGATCGTCTGAATTTCCCCACAATAGCCCCTACGTTCCACAGCGCATTTCGTACCTCACCGAGAGCGACGACGTCAGCGAAGTCTCCATACGCACATTCTCTAAGCTCGTTCCTCAGCCGCTAACAACCCAGCGTCATCATCCCTTGAGCGGCCAGTGTGCCGATCCGCTACCGGATCACTCCCCAACCCTCCCCAGATCTATAAGAGCGTCTATGTGCTCGTACTCTACCTATTCCCGACGGAACAGCGACGACTTCACAATACCCTTGCCCAGCCGCCCATCCTCCGCCCATTCTGTCCCAAAACCCAGCAGCCTCCTCATCAAACGCCGGGGCGAGAAAGTGGCAGACAAGTTGAGCATCGACTCGACGATTCCCGCGAAACTGCAACATCCTATACATATTGAGCATGATCGAATTCCAGATGGAAATGTCTCCCCTATTTCAATTGCAGGTAGTAGCTGTTACCAATTCTCTCATTCCGTTGGTGATTCTGTCGACCCTCCCTCTCCTTTGCTAAAGCACATTATGACTCCATCCAAGAGAGGTGGTGACATGTACCTTAATATTACTTAATATTTAAACTGCACCATGGTATAATCTCCGCTTGCCGTCAGCCTTCCCTTTCATTTGTTCAGGGCGCATTATCTATAGAGCATATACCCCTTTCCTTTCTATCGCCTGCTACGATTATCGTCGAACATACAATTTTTCCTCGTTACATAATAACAGCATCTTACATCTATTTATCCGTACTACCAAGGAGCCTGTAGGGTGAAATGGCAGGGGTGCTTACTTACCTAGATATTTACGTCAAGAGAAACCCCGTTCCGCGGGGAATTTCAGACAGAACACGGTTTCGCGTCCCTTCTTAGATCGGCTCATATGCGTGCGAAGGCCGTTGGAGGCAGTTTTGAGCGATCAAATCAAGCTAGATAAATTTTTAGAGCAAGGCGAATATACGAAGGTCATTATCAAGCTGTTGTTACCGCAGGCATTTGGAAAACATTGCGGGATGTGAAGGTGAATTTGATATCTAGTTGCCGGAATAGTGCCAAAGGCCTCTATATCCAAAAGAAGTATAGGGTTCTTTAATTATAACTGAGGTACTGAACGTTTATGTATGGATAATGACCAGGACAGGTTTAAAGAAAAGTCGACAGAGCAGAGAGGTAGAGGTTATGGGGCGTAAGACATATTAAGTCAAGGATAATTCTAGAGAAACTCGAAACCGTTCGGGAGTGCCTACAGCTGAGAGGACTTGCCGGCTTTCTCGATCTCACTCAAAATGGTGCTCTTGAGGGCGTCTGGCTTGGTGGTGCTGGCCCAGCGCCCCACGACCTTGCCGTTAGAATCGATCAAGAACTTCTCGAAGTTCCACTTGACTCTCTTCAGCCCCATGAGCCCCGGCATCTCCTTCTTCAGCCAGGCGTACAGCGGTGCAGCTTTGTCGCCATTCACATCAATCTTGCCAAGGACGGGGAACGAGACGCCGTAGTTGAGCTGGCAGAAATCCTGGATCTCGTCATTGCTTCCGGGATCCTGACTGCCAAATTGGTTGCAGGGGAAGCCTAGTATGGTGAACTTATCCGGATGCGAGGCGGTGATGCTCTTGTATAGCTCTTCGAGGCCGGCGAATTGCGGGGTGAAGCCGCATTTCGACGCTGTGTTGACGACGAGAACAACTCTGCCCTGCAGCGACGTGAGAGGGAAAGAGTCTCCTTTCTCTAATGCGAAGTCACATCCGTTAGCACTTCATCATGCTATCAGAGGAGGTTATTCCTACTGTCGACGGGCTCGAAATCGTAGAAGGACGTGGCTGACGACATCGCTGCGGAGAAGACCTGAAGACGCAAGGCGTGTGTGGATCGGTCGTCGGAGGAAGAAGGACTGTACAGAGTATTCGCCGCGAGTTGAACGAGTTATCGAAGCAAGGAGATGGCAGCTGGGAAGTTACACGCAGCTGGGGAGAGGAGAGGAGGCCGCATACGCGCCGTCCGGCCGTCGTTCGTCCATTCCGTCATTTGGGCCGAGGCAGGCAGCGCTGGCCCGATGCGGACGCTTCCGTCGCCGCTTTAAGCTGCTCTCTGGACTTGGGCATGGACGATCTCAACAGTGGCAGCGGTGCATTCACCAAGAAACTAACTAGGCGGCGAGTGCACGCGCTTTGCAGTAAGTACAGGGGGTATCGGGCTGATCTATGCGATGTCTTCCGTCTTGATCTCCTGCTTCACCTCGGTCTTGACCTCGGCCTTGACCTTCTTCGCGGGACGGTCGGCGTCAGAGTCCTCTTCCTCTGGCCCATCCAGGAAGGCCTCTTTCGTGACTTGCTTGCGGCCCCGTTTGGCGGAAGCGGGCGAGTTTGTCGGAGTCTTCATGGCATCGTCCGGCTTCCCCGTCCCCTTCTTGGTTGGCGTGCACGGAGCAGAGCGTGCAGTCCCGTTGGCCTTCATCTTGATGAACTGGATCTGGTTTTGAATGCACCTCATGTTGAACTCTATCGGCCTGTTAGCCGCTTGATCGATGGGAAAGCGAGGATGTATGCGGAGCTCACCCGGGCCCATGAAATCCGTGATACCCTTGTAATCAACTTTCGATCCGCTGGTCTTGATGATCGCCATGAGGAGCTGGAGTCTCTCACGTTAGCTCAAGATCAATGTATTGAAGTCGAGATGTGCGGTACCTTGGCTCTCAGCGCGTCATTCCAGATAACAGGCATCTTTGAGAGACGGTTGGTGCTGGAAACTACAGAAGATGCTGTACTGTGTCGACCTGGGATGAGATCCAGCTATCAAGGATAGTTAAAAGAGGGTGTGGGAGGCTGGGAATAAAGGGAAGAGGAAATATATAAACAGATATGGACATATGTGTTGCTATGTGCGTCAACATATCAACATCTAACACCACTAGAATCCGTGGTATAAAAGGTCCAGCTAGGGACCATCGTAGCATTATTGTTACAGATCATAGAGTAGGTCAGCTAGATGATACCTATACTGATACTACTTGTTAGACCTTAAGCTATTGGTTTGAGGCCTTAAGGTCTGTCTTTCAGGGGACGGACAGTGATTGCCATGCCTAAGAAGCAGACATATTTCACTTTCCTAGGTATAAAGCACTAGCATGATCATTGCAGTATTGCCCCTGTGTAAACATTTCCAGCCAAACCCATGAGGCGAATTTGCAAAACAGTGGTCTCGCCGTGCTTCATCTAAAAGGAAACCGGTAGAAGGAGAAAGGTCGGACCGACTATCATCCTTTGCTGATATGATAATTCACGTGATTGCAAGTCTCTATGTCACATGACAGCTTCTTTTGGGCGAAGAGACTTCTAGAGAGGCTCGCAGCGAATCGACGTCGCCTGTTTCTAGCTATTGTTCGGCCCAATGGGGCATATAGGTGAGTCGTGGTCTTGAGCACAGGTTGTTTCCGCGGCCATGAGGCTGACTTGTCCCCTGCCCTCGATTGAATGCTAACTAATTCCGCGGCCCGCCATCTCAGCATTTGACGTCGATCGACTCAGAGCCGTTCCAGTCCGATAGGAGCCAAACCCTAAAATCACCCGAAAAGCGAGGCCTATCTCGGAGAACTTCCATCGGCCCACTGCCTGTTCGAAACATAAAACCCCTTTATCAATGGAGCCTCTCTGATATATCCCGTTGGCCTTGGCCGTTGGGAGATACACAACCTTGTGAGTTGGAATACTGCACGCAGAAAGCAGACATGCTCTATTCCCGACAGTCCGCTTTTGGCCTTCATTTTTGTGTCGTTTCTGTGTTTCCCAGCCCTATTGGTATCGAATGGGAACCCACCAATCTTTAGGTTGCAAGAGTGTCGCCCCGTTGTGGGCCATAAGGTAAAAAAGAATGGAGCACTCGATGGTCGTCAATCTCCATCTCCTGGGTACGATGACATCACGTCCCAGCGGCGATAGGAGCTAAAAGATCTGCGAAGGTGAAATCCGAGAGAACGGACAGAAGTGAGGACAATAGGTGGAAAGATATCCTTGTCACTCTGCTCCCATATTTCAACAGTATCACCATCAGACGGAACGAAAGGGGATCGATAAGTTAACAACCCACTTTTACGCACTTTACGCTCAATGTGCCCCTTACTTTGGTGGGGAATCACTCGGCTTAAGTAGATACACTTATGTAAGTCGGGTAGACAGGTTGCATCATGCTCGCCTCCTAGATCGAAATGGAATCAAATGTTTTTCTCCAATAAAAGACCGCAGCTATACTTGACCGGCCACCTACTTCTACTCCCAATTTCCCTGGATCTACCAGCTATTTTTGCCTCCAACGCCCTTTCCTCACATTTCCGCGATTCAACTGCATTGAAGGGCAACAGCTACCCAAAACCGAATTCATTCCGGGGATAAATACCCCATTGATCAATTCACCTTACGGGAATTTCTTCTCAGTGAAATCGTCGGGGCTAGACGTCTCTTGAAGTTGCGCATTTATTCTTAAAAAAAACGGGGAAAATATCTATTTACTTCTCCTACTGGTGGCCGTTCAATACCGCAATCATGACAGCTGCAGAGCCCTACCGATCCTCCGTGTCCTCAAAGGTCCGCCGCCTTTCCAATGTATCTGCGACCAGAGAAGAGCTGGTGAATGGGCCTAATGTGGTCGTACCGCCCAAGCACTTGATGGCGAGCACTGCCGCATACGAAGCGGCCAAGGAAATGGGCGTTGCAAAATACCATTTGGAAGAAGAGACTTCTTCTGCTGAAATCACGCCTGTAGCAACGTCTCCAACCACCGGAGAGGCGGTTGTGACGACTGATACTTTCGCTTTTGCCTTTGACATTGACGGGGTGCTCATCCGCGGGGGAAAGCCCATCCCAGCAGCTGTGGAGGCACTGAAGGTACTCAACGGGGAAAATGAGTACGGCATCAAAGTGTATGTATCATTCCGCACTATGGTCATTATATGAGGACTGAACGTTGACTTTCCTTCCGTGGGCAGGCCATATATATTCGTTACGAACGGCGGGGGCAAAACCGAGGAGGAACGTTGTCTCGACCTCAGCAGACAGCTGGAATACGACGTCTCCCCAGGCCAATTCATCTGCGGACACACTCCAATGAGGGAGATGGCGGAGAAGTACAAGACTGTCTTGGTCGTCGGTGGGGAAGGTGAGAAATGCCGCGTTGTAGCAGAAGGATACGGATTCCGCGACGTCGTCACGCCCGGTGACATCATCAAAACAAATAAGGATACTACCCCGTTCCGCAAATTGACCGAACAAGAATTCGAAAATTCTCGAGTCCGCGATTTCGATAACCTGACGATCGAAGCGATCTTCGTCTTTGCGGATAGCAGGGATTGGGCCGGCGATCAGCAGATCATCCTGGACTTATGCATGTCGAAGGGGGGAAAGCTCGGCACACGTTCGGAGACGTTCGAAGAAGGCCCACCGGTGTATTTCTCTCACAACGACATCGTGTGGTCGACGTCTCACGAACATACCCGAATTGGTATGGGTGCTCTACGGGCCTCCGTGGAAGCTCTCTTCAAGGCTGTCACCAGAAAGGAGTTGAAAACAATTGCATTTGGAAAACCTCAATTGGGAACCTTTCAATTTGCTACAAGACTTCTAAAACAATGGCGCAAGGAAACCCATGGCATCGACTCTCCCCCGCAGACTGTATATTTTGTTGGGGACACTCCGGAGTCAGACATCCGTGGCACAAACGAATACAACGACTCCGACGTCAGCGAGACATTGTGGTACTCTATCCTTGTCGAGACCGGGGTTTTTGAAAAGGGGTCTACTCCAAGGTATGCGCCTAAGAAAATTGTTCACGACGTCCTTGACGCTGTCAAGTTCGGAATGAAGAGAGAGCATGAGAGGTCTCTAGATGAAGCTACATTCTTGAGTGGACAATGCTAGTTTTGAAGCCTAAAGAGACCAAAAAAAAGGGAAAAAAAGGAGGGGCATAGAATGATTCAACGTCAGTGATTGTCTATGCTAAATTGCATTTCAAATGCGAGACACGAAGTTTGAATTCTTCCAATGGTGTTCTGGTTCTCTGTTTTCTTGGTCGTTAACGGTTTGGAAGGCGTTTCTGAGTATCTTCTTTTGCACCCATAGGCTTCGCAGATGTCCATTCGGCTTTCTTTGTTTGTCGCTTAGCTGCAGGATTTTCATCTCAATCAAGTACCAGCAAGGATGACAATGTGTTCCAAAATCGCAGACCTTCCCTTGACCTCATTTGCTTGGACAATTTGACTTTAGGTACTGGAGTAGAAGTGTCCAAAATGTAAAAATAAGAACTAAGAATATGGGGAGTTCCCGTAATCGAAGTATTGGTTGCATTTTCGGCGGATTTTTGTCTGCTTCCTTTATTTGATTCACGAACATCAATTCTTTTTGGAGATGCAGTAGTTCACTCTGAAACTGAAGTCGTTCATACATAGTACGCTGCAGTTCATCCGCAAGCACCTTTTTTTTATGCTCAAGAGCTCTGCGGTCCTCTTGAAGTCGCCAGTGATTATATGCAGCACGCCGGCTGTACCATGCGATCTTCCGACTCCCATACTTATACGGGCTATGGAGGGTATCAGGACTCCTATAACTAGTCTCGCCTGTAGGTAATTCGATAGGCTTCACAGGGGCCTCACTAGGGGCCTGATCAGAAGCCACACTGGCCGCTTCGTCGACGGCCATATCGCCTATAGTCTGTGGAGGAGTTACCTATATCGAGATTCTCACGTGGATTTCTAGATTCTTTATGAAAAAGAGATAGATGGGCATGTGGAAATACCAAACTACCTATATACACCTCGTAGTCATGATCCCGGACTTCCGGCCGTCGACAGTCCATGACGTGGTGAGGCAGCCGTCGTCCCATGGTTCGCGCTGAACCGTATATGACCGTGGACAACGGCAATGACTCATCTCTTTCCCATCAAATAAGGAGAATATATGTCGACCGCGTTCAGACAGTACCAGGGAATCATATCATGTCGTAGTCATATCATCCCTTCTCGTTAGATGAACCTGATGGGCGATCTCTTGTTTAACTACCTGACAATATCAGCCAAAAGGACGAAGTCGCCTAAGGACTTTCATCGCCCTAACCTCTCCATCAGCTGCTACCGTATGTATAAGGTCTACATAATGGAGTCTCAAGGGAACAGATAGACCATAGGTCTGCCGACTCCAAAGGTGTAGAGAAAAGGCTTAAAAAGAAGGACCAATCTCCTATTAACGAACCAAACGCTCCAATGCGCCTGTATTATCGGGCCGCAGATAAGTACTGCTTTTAGGCCAGCTACTCATGAGCTCTCATACGTCAGACACTCAACCTAAACAAATATGCGTTGTAATTTCCAAGTAGGACCGGGGGTTGATAAATATGCAGGCGCCGGGATGCGTCCTAACATAAGGTTTTCAACGGCCCCAGACACACTGTCGACTTTGTTTTTAGATATCCATAGTCAACGGCAAGCCTCCTATGAAGCCCCAGCAGTCTGATTCTAGGAATAATGACCTAGATTTTTCACCATAACTACCTACTCTAGCCCTGCTGATCCAGGAAATAGAGATCTCGGCTCCCCGCCCCCTTATCCAGCCGATAGCCCAGATAGTGTAGCTACCGCCGCCCGCAACTAAGTAACAAGCTCGTTACGATATTCAAGTTGGATATAACTATACCTCGAGGTTGGGGGTTTCTCTGACATCTCGATATTTATTGTTTAGACGGGATGATGTTTTTGATCATTATGTCAAGCTTAATCTTTAATTGATTAGATAGAAAAATATGAGGTATTTGGTACTTACTATTATTTACCTTGAGATATTTTGCTGCTCATTGCATGCTTTGATCCTATGGTATGGTTATTCCGGCCTAATTATATGCTCAATAGGCGTGGCCTTTAGACTTCACCTATATTAAACCAAAATACATCGTTGCTAGACACGGTGATGGAAAGGTCTAATACTCTATTTCTTAATTAGGCGGAGATGACGCTGAAGATAGGAAAAAAGGTCTCATTATCTTGGTATTGCTTGAGACCAAGCTAGAAAAATGTAGTTCTTTCGTATTGTACACAAAAAGTATAGCTTAGTGTCGTGTCTTCAACAATATAAGTGATAGCTAATAGGGTAAGCGTTTTGTGACAGGAAGATTTTGATAAGGGTTTGCTGATGGTTGTGTTGGGAGAAAAAACCTCGGGCCAAGGAAGGTCTGTCTATATCTTCATCTTGCTGGGCTTCCTTTCAGGCTAAAGCGGTCGATTGGACTGCGAGAAAAGTCAAGAGCATATGGGATACCATCGGTAAGTAGAAGCGTTTGAGAACAGTTCCTTACTGCTTAAAAGACAGATGAAATGATGATATCAAACAAACCGAAGCACTATCAGTGGTATACTGCTTCGTTTGAATAGACGCCATAAGTTGGAACATGGAAAGAAGGCCAGAAGTACATGGGAGTTTGCTCTCTATTGTTTATAGTGCAACGACAAATATCTAGAGTTCTGAAGGTATATTAATGTATTGCATCAAATGAAAAAGGTTTGCTTTCCACTGGGCTCGACGTTGACGATGTGGCCCTCATTAGGTGGGTTAAACTAGGGTTTGTTACCCGTAGGTGGGATAATCTATGATCAGTCTCGGTATCCGCGTGAAACTTTCGACGGGTGGGATATGCCGACGATAAGGTGGTGTCCACGGTTTAGGTTGCTGAAGTCAATGGCCGCAGTCCACCATCGTATTGGTCGGAGGTCGATAGTAGCAGAGTTGTCCGTAGCTATGGCTCTCTTGCTTCGTAAGAACAACACTTGACCGCGGGGATCCTTGGCTAGAGTAGCGGTTGTTGTAGTAACGTCATTGATGTCCAAAAGTAGGCATGCATATGCTTTAAATATGAAACTCCTCCTCTACCCAATGCTTCACGACGACTTTGCCCTCCTTGAATGACTCCCTGGGCATTCTAACGATGATCGCTGCATGACTATGTCGCACGTCATGGATATAAACCGTGTACTTGCGGAAGCCCACCGAGTCAAGATTGTCAATGATCTCGAACTGAGCAGCCGTCAAAGCAAGGACGGGAAACTTCGAACTGCTCGGCTCAGGGGAAGTTGTGGATCCCGCTGTCGTCGGTGTAGACTCGCCTTGCTGTGTCGTTTTGACCTTCATGTTTGGGAAAAATTCGGGCTTTTGTGCGGAGTTGGCAGTTTCGTACATATCTTCAACGGCATTCCGGAAACCTTCAATAACCAGTGGAACCCTGTAAGCACTGTAAAATACCCCGGATTTGCCCTGCTCATGGAGGCGAATACGTTTCTCGCTTAGTATGGTCTGGTAAGCCGCATTGACGAGAAATATGACGGACGCAAACCCCACAACAGTAAATAGGAGCAGCCGGAATGGAAGCACTGATAGTGTTGACTGGGCCGTTGAAATCATCCAGCTGAATAGAGATTCTGTCTTTGGCTTTAGAACCAGCGGTTGGTTGGGGTTGATGATAATCGGTGCGTAGCCATCCACGTAGCTTATTGTGAGATCATCTATTTGGGTGAACGGGTCCGTCTTGGATATCGCAGTGGTGTAGTACACGGCGCTAAGATCATTGACGGCATTTGCATATAGAGTCCTACTCTTGAATTTCGCAAGAGCCAGCATGAATATGCTCCCAGGCGTAGCAAGGATGCTTAATAGGGGTTTCCCCGTGTCCCGGAACGAATCGATCATGAACAGCTGCCGGCCCGACGTCGAGACGCATCTAGCGCCGACCACATTCCAAAAATGGCTCTTCCTCGCTGGACTCCTGACACCAACATGGGGTGACGCAAATGTGGTAAAGTTGACGGGCTCTATCTCGTCAAAGTATCCCTTCGCATAGAGCAGTCCGATGGCGTAGCGGGCGACGAGCCCACCAAGCGAGTACCCGACCACACTCAGCTTGCGAATTTTGCATCCCTGCTTCGCGGACTCCTTTATCGCTTCCTCGACTTCATGCGCTACACGTTCCCCGCCAAGCTCGATGCCGTCGTACGTCAGGGTTCCTGAGTTGCTCTTTGGGCACAGTATCTGCAGCGATGACTCGTCAAACTTCTCTTTTAGGGCTGAGACGATGTAATCGAGATGGCCTGGGTTCCCCCAGAGTCTGCCAATGACGTTCGTTAGCCCTGCTGCACAGCCCTTTGGTTGGAATTTGACCGGGATCAGCTCTCACCCATGAATGAGCACGCAGAGATGCTCTGCCTTCGGTTGTTTGGGCGGTTGCTCCATGGCTAATAGGACTAGACTTGCGCCGGAAATAGAGGAGAACAGGAGACGTAGTCCATGGCGTTATATATTGCTCCTCGTCGCCTCCCGGCGCTTAACTATCGTGGGAGCCTGGCGGAGATAACGGAGGGATTCCTTGAGAAAGGCCCGAGGCTGTTTTGCACTGTTTGCACTCGTCGCGGTCAACGTTTTTCTCACGGTCGAAGCTTCGTCCGTCGCGACGTCTTCAATGTAGATCTGGATGATAGCTCGATTGCTGGCTCTTCAGCCGGCGGTTTATCCTTATTTTTTGTAACGTTGCGGCTCCTCTAGGCTCCTCGCGGCTTTCAACTAACCGATGCATCCAAGCCTTGCCTCTGCTGGGCTTGACGTCGAAAGCTCGGTCGCCGTTCTCACCTGTTTGAGGCCGCAGCGGAAGCGATGTTTGGCTCCCTGGGACTGTTCAGTGCCGTGCTTTGTCCCCAGAACGGGCGCTGCTGTATTTTAAACTGTATCTTTGCGCATGAGGAAGCTCGTCCTGCAGCTGTTTACGGCCACAGTAAAGGTGTGCCTTTGAACAGCGACCTCGCTTCAGTACAGCCAGAAGACGAACCCAGCCGGAAAAGGCAACGTTTGAGTCAGGATGAAGAGACTACATTGCCTCCGGTGGGCCATTCTACACCAAAAAACGATACCAATACCGGTCTCTCCACAACCCAACTATCTCGGATTGAGATCGGTAGTCTGAATTCTCTGAAGAAGCGTGTTTCTCCTCCACCGGTTACCCGTGGAACCTCGATGATAAAAAATAGGGCATTGGACAAGAGCAAAGATGCAATGCCTAGCCCGAAAAACTCACAAGCTCTAGATTTATCACCAAAACGACAGATAAAGAAGGAAACGCTCAACCCGAGGCAATTATCTAAACCTCCAGCATCTCATGCTATTCGCATGTCTATTCTTGGGAAATTACATGCTGCCATGTTTCGTCTTAACGAAGAGCTGAAGAAATCTGGCGATCCATCTAATAAATGCTTGGTGTTGTCTACCGATGAGCTGGTATCGATGGCTTTAGATGAAGAAGAAAAGATTGCAAAGGAGTCGCCTGCCGTCTATTCGAACGTCGTTAAACTTCGCATTGTGAAGTTAACAAAGATGAAGATACCAGAATGGCAAGATTTTGTTCTCACCTCCATTCGACCTAGAAATGTACCAACGACCGCAAAGACTCCGACCATACCGTCACAGGCTTTTTCAAGCGAACTAAGCTTCGAGGAAGAGGCTGCGATTGTCTCCACTCTTTCTGCTTCAATGCAAGAATTAAAGAGTCTTGGTTGTGTGACATCCCCACCGTCAGATGACGAGATTGCTAGCGCCAAACGAGGCTTGGAAGCCTCTAAAGGATGGGAAAAATGCGATCGATGCAACGGGAGGTTCCAAGTGTTCCCTGGTCGGCGAGAAGACGGTGTTTTGACGTCTTCCGGGCCATGTGTCTATCATTATGCCAGGCCTGTTAGACCGCCTAAGGAGAAGACGGATCACATCGTTGGGCAGAAAGTACTTTACTACCCTTGCTGTAATGAAACAGTCGGAACCTCTCCAGGATGCACCAAGGTAGACTCTCATGTTTTCAAAGTAACTGACACGAAGCGCCTAGCCGCCACTATGCAATTTGAGAAGACGCCTCGGCAGGTGAATGAGCAGACGCTTCAGCCGGTTTGTTTCGATTGTGAAATGGGTTACACCACATTAGGGCTCGAGATGATCCGCCTAACAGCTCTTAGCTGGCCGGAAGGGAACGTCCTTATCGACGTTCTCGTCCGCCCGATTGGCGAAATATTAGATCTCAACACCCGGTACTCCGGCGTTCGTCCCGGGCAGTTTGCGAGCGCCACTCCATACGAGCCTGGAAAGACATTCTTGGTGAATGGTCTACCTAGCAGTGAAGCCAACCTACAGATAGTAGAGTCCCCAGCGACAGCCAGGACACTACTTTTCCAGTTTCTACAGCCGGAGACGCCTCTCCTTGGTCACGCTCTAGAAAATGACCTAAACGTTTGTCGTATTATCCATCCGACCATTGTTGATACTGTATTGTTATATCCCCACCCAGGAGGCCTTCCTCTGAGAAATGGTCTTCGGTCACTTGCAAAAAGAATCCTTGGCCGGGAGATTCAAGCTGGCGGCGGTAGTGCGGGACACGACTCCATCGAAGACGCAAAGGCTACTGGTGATCTAGTGAGATTCAAAGTAGGGGAGAAATGGCAGATCCTGAAGCGGTCCGGTTGGAAAATCCACAATGGAAAACTTGTAGGTCCCAACACATCTGCTGCGCCAACAAGTGATGGATCCGGAGGGACTGGGGTTGGGCTCAAAAGGAAAGCATTAGATCACATCGAGTGACGGCTTACTCCTTTGCTCGATGTTTTCTACCTAACCTATTGTTATATATAACCCTAAGTCTTCTCTAAATCGACACGTAACGTGGATGGGAGCAAAGCATTACTTTTCCAATCCTTTCAGTACACTCAATCAGAAGCGGAGATCGAATTTTTTTCGTGGTGATTACTTCAAGAAAAATAAAATCTTTACAAGGTTTAAGCCGTACGATTTCATCTCGATATTCGATTACAGATTCTGGATGGGATGTTGTAAGGTCAAAGGAGTGAATTAGACCGGAATAGAGAGGTGTAGCGCAATAGAATCCACTGGTAGGAATCTATAGTTATGTAGCGAAACAACGTAGGGCACCTGGGCTGAAAGCTCCCAATCATGACCGTATGGAATATATCCGCCCTCTTGCAACCAGTCCACCTTGACCCATAGGACTATTCACCCGTAGAACGTACAGTTTTGATCAAAGAGGCATTCAATCGTTCAGTCGTTCCATTTACTCGTCATCCTCCTCGGCCTCATCCTGAACGATGTTGTAGAATCGGAGTTCGTAAACACCCTTGGAGGCAGAGACAACACGGAGCCAGTCACGGAGCTGCTGCTTCTTGAGGAACTTCTTCGTCCTACGGAGGGTGCGCATTTAGCTATTGTGGATCGACTTGGTAGGGTAGATATGGGCAACATACAAGTATTTAAGGTATCGGCCGGAGAAAGGGATGTGAGTGATAACCTCGATCTTGCCATCGCCGACCTGAGAGATCTGGACGGCCTCACCGAGGTTGCCGACACGGCCCTCGACCTTGATCTTGTCGTGCAAGAACTTCTCGAAAGCGGAGACGTCGAAGATCTTGTCATTGGCGGGTTGGGAAGCATTGATGATATACTATTTATGGAAGTTAGATCGAACGGTTCCCATGCGCGGCGCAAAGGAAAAGTATTGAGACAGAGGTAAAAAAAACGTACCTTCTTAGCAACCTTTTGCTGCTTGCCTTTAGCAGAACGAGACTATATATTGTATACAAGCCACCCAAGGCGGGTGAGGATAAGTTAGCCTACTGCTCCCATGGTCGTAATAGTCGTCGTCCTTGAAGGTCGCTAACTTGTGTCCCACGGAGGGGAAGCACACAAGCGAGATGGTTTCAAGGGGGAACAGCAAAGCAATTTTTGACAAGTGCACGTACAGTAGCGGAAGACATGGTGACGGAGAGTGTATAGGGGTGGAAAGGGCCGCAAAGAAGTGAATATCCTGCGGAGCTGCGATGTCGACGGTCGTGATCGTTGCGAAGTCGATAATTTTTTGTCGATTTGACGAAGGCGGCTCGGGAAGTCTTGGCATCGACACCGGCTTAGGGTTAGGGCAGATGAAGTCACGTGAAGAGCAGTCTACGGGCAAGGAGGATGGACAACTGGCTTGAACATTTCAATATTGTCTTAACTACGTAAGGCATACAAGGGATAATTGGTCTGAGGACAGCAGACTATGCTTCCCCAGCTCCCATTTTTGGAATCAGGTTCCGTAGCGACAGATCGTACACCACGTCCTCAACCTTCTTGACCTACATCGATGGAGCTCTTAGTATATGTCACGGTCAGCGTTAGGAAGAGAGTCCTACGTTGTATTTGATCGCATCACTGCGCTTCCTCAGCGAGTCGTTCTTGAGGTTCAGGAGCTGGAATCCTGCGTGCAGGTCGGAGATGAAGGTGTGAATCTTCAAGGGCCTGGAGTAGTCACCGAGAGTAACGGAGTTGACGGCAAGACGGGACTAAGTCGTAGTCAGCTAGACAAGCAACCCCGTGAAACGCTTTGATCGCGGGCAGACCCACCAGCTCCTCGACCAGAGAAATGAGAGCGTGTAAATACTCTTCGATGGTCAGGTGAAAAGCATCCTGGTCTTTCAAGTTCACAGGGACTATACACCAGGCGATGTCATTATGATTTGTGTATGAGGGGATATGGGGACAGTGTACGGACCTGCAAGGAATTTGCCGACATCCTCAATGGTCATGAAGCTTGACTTCTCACTGACAATCCCTTTCATGCCCCCCAGCCAGCTGCAAAATTCGATAGAGAACACCTGCCATAATCCAAGTCAGCGATCCGCTAACGTGATGACTTGGGAAGGAGGGCTACCTACCAGGTTCTGTAGCTCGCGGGTCCACATATTGTTGTACTTGTAGAACGGATGTTTGGAGGCAACATCCATCAGCTTGGCGACGGCATCTCGCTGGCCTGAGATCTCTCTGGTTGCGTCGTCAAGGATGGGCGTAACTGCGTAGGTTAAATTAGAGAGGATGGAACAACGTGGGCATGGCACACCACGGACGTACCGTGAGAGGGAGGCGTGGAGTGAGCTCGGGATAGCAACGCCTGGACGGTCCTGCCTATGATTGAAGACGTTCAGCCGAGCTCACAGAGACTCATGCGGCCTTCGCCGTACCTCGTTTAGACAGCTCTTGAACAATCTCTTGGATTTCCTAGACGGTCCAGTCAGTTTCCGCGTGCGCGTCTCAAGACATAGTGAAAGCATACATCGCGAATCTTAGACTCCTCGTCGATTTTCAACTGCAAATTCTCAAAGATAGACGCGTCAATCATCTTGAAGCCTGCTGTATCAGCTTCGAGGAGTGTGGAGGTTGATAAAAGTGGTGAGAATGAAGGTTCCAGTTTACTACGCGAGATTGAGAGAAAGATCGGGCTCAAGACATGCATAGATCACCCCAAAATGACCACCCTCTACTCCACAAATTTTACATCCGTTCTTCTTTAACACAACAGCAAGCCATTGGTATCAATGAAAAAGGGTCGCGTCGATCGGTGGTAGTGTAAGACCGATGACACGGTGCAACAGGACATGCGCAAGCACAGAGGTCCCATCGCAAGGTACAAAAATAAGAATAATCAATGTTGTACTCCGTAGAGTACTTTCAGAGATTAAACTGAAAAGAACAGATACTACACTTGATCTAAGCCATAATGGCAAAGAGAGCTGGAGAAGAAAAGGAAAAGAGTGCAAAGAGCGAGGACGAAGCGAGATATTTATACCGCGGGCGGGCGGGGAACGCCACAAGCGAAGTTTCTGCGGTGGGCCCTCATTGGCCGGGACTAACGTTGTTCCTCTGTCGGACTAACATTCTTCCACTACGCTGCGGAGGAGGATTGAACAGCCAGCAGAAGAGCTTTAGTTCGTCCTCGCCTTTGTCTTTACGGAGTAGCGGGGATAAGATTGTTACTAGGTTGATTATTGGTTATTGGTATTAGCAGAGCGAGCACAGCTCTTTTCTCCTATGTAGCAGTATCCCATCAACAAGCCTGCCGTCCCAGTTCAGCGCTCAGAACATCGACGTCCAGCTCCTCCATAACTTCGACGACCACCCCCAGCGAGTCCATGAACGCATTCACCGCCACCCGTAGCATTCTGTTGGTCGTAGCTCGATACTCCGTCTCCAGGACCGTCATGTGTGCATCCCCAACCGCACCGTCAACGTCAAGCGCTTGCTGCTCTTCCTGTCCCTCTCCCAGTGCCGGAGGAGCGCGTATTCCCCTCTGCGACGCGGCGCTGGCGGAAGGTGGGCCTGCGAGGCGAAATGTGCGCTTGACCAGCGGGGACAGCTCGCGGTCGACTTGTAGAGCGCGGAGGGCGGAGGCCGCCAGACGATGCGAAGGAAGCGGCACAGAGATCACTCTATAGGCATTTTGTGCGGTCAGTGCCCTGGGTCATGTTCCGTCGTTGCGCGGGGTAGAAAGATGTGGGGAGGTACAAGCGAGTTCAGACAGAGCGCGTAGCGTACAGGGAGTAAGGAAAGGCCGAGTCCTCGGTCTGCAGCGGCTGTGACATGGCTATCAGAGTAAGCTGACGGTGCGCGGGCGAGTGGTGTTGCTGGTGCGTGATACTTCGAGGTGGCGTGGAGCAAACGGCCTCGGCTCGGCACTTCTCGAGCGATCCCCAAGGCGGTGGGTGCGATATAGCTCAGTCTGATCAGACGCGGATAGCGCTGATCGATGCAAGTCGCGACGGTCGGTGTTGAGTGTCGCGAGTCAAGACTGACCGGACGGCCGCACACGTAGGAGGGTCACTCTCGCCACAAGCCCCGTACTGTGGGGCACACAAGAGAGAGACAACAAAGAAGAGCAGTCTCTTCCCTCCACTACTCTAGAAGACTATACGGCGTGTCCTCTCGGTATGACCGTTCACCGATGTTACTGGGGGGATGGTTCGTTGTCGTCGGCACCCTGTAACGGGGTGGTCACTGGAAGGTCGAAGGCTCAGGCGTCCCACAGCCCATGTGGTACCACAAAGACATCGCACAGCGCGACACAGCGTCGCGTCCACGCTGTCCGCCGTGTGTCGCCGGCCCCGGCCTGTTGTCTGTTGTCATGGGCGAGGGCGCTGGCCGTTGCCGTGCCGCCTGGCCTTCCCGTTGCGGCCTGTTTGTTTGTTTTGGCTCCCTCGGCGCTGGGATTAGCCGCGGGCGGGCGCTAGGCCCAAAGGGGGCGCGGGCGGGGCCCCTCTCGGGCGGCCGGCCAATCACAGCGAGCCGCCGCCCGCCGTTGCCGGGCCAACCACGTGACGCTAGCCGCATTGGGACACGTGACAACATAACAAGCAGCGGTGGTCCGAGCGCCCGTCCCCACCCCGGCCTTTTTGGGCCAGCGGAAGTCAACAACAACAACAACATCATCACCCGTCGAAACGGCGCAGGGCATAATATAACATCTACCATCGCCCCCGAGTCGCACATCCATACGCACTCTCTCCTGTCCTTCTCTTGACCTAGTGATTCCTGCTACGCTCGCTGCTCGGCTGTATTCTTCAGGCATCCTTAGCCGTGTCATCTATACTTCCCTGTCGCCGTCTCTCCCAATAATGCTGCTTTGATTCCCGCCCAAGCTACTCGCTATCTCGCTGTGCAGGCCCCGTTGCTGTCTCTGCCGCTGCTCGGTATTCTCCTCCGCAATTGCAAGCATTGACTTCCAGCTCAACAAGACGCAAACCATGCCGACTTCGACTCCAACCGGCATGTTCGGTGCTCCCATCGAGTACATACAGGGTACACAGATCCCCGATCCTCTCTCTTGTCAACGTTGAATTGCACTGACTTCTGAGAAGACCGTTTGTATCTGGCTTCATACTACAGTCCTCCCACCGAGAACACTCCGTTTCCGTTCCTCACGGCACCGCCAAAGTCGCCCAGCAAAAGGCGGGCTGCCGGAATCACTCCCTCCAAGAAGCAGCAGGCCAAAGTGCCGATCTACTTCAACATCGATGGCCTTTTGCTGTACAACGCCTTCCATGCGGATTTTGGCCCTCTCCACATCGGACACCTCTACCGCTTCGCTGTGCATTTTCACGAGATCCTAGGCGATCCTGAGAACACCGACCGGCCGGTCGTTCTGTGGACCAAGCCTGATCCGCGAAGCCGCGCGAACGTAGCCTGCGTCGTAGCTTGCTATATGGTCCTGATCCAGTCGTGGCCTCCTCACCTGGCCTTGGCTCCAATCGCCCAAGCTGACCCTCCGTATATGCCGTTTAGAGACGCCGGATACAGCCAGGCCGACTATGTCCTCACTATCCAGGATGTGGTCTATGGTGTCTGGAAGGCAAAGGAGGAAGGACTTTGCGGTTTGAAGGATTTCAGTCTGGAAGAGTAAGTAGTTTCCCTCAGAGCGTCCCCCAAATTGCTTCAATGCTGATAATGTAAAAGATATGAAAAGTACGAGCGGGTAGACATGGGTGATTTCAACTGGGTTACCCCCAGTTTTCTTGCATTTGCATCACCTCAGCATACTCCCATTGCACCAATTCCCCCAAACACGCCGGAATATGCGGCCTTGCCTTTCAACGTCGAACAGGTCCAGGATAGCGCGCTGCCGGTTCCCTTCAAGAACGTACTCACCCACTTCTCAAACAAAAATGTTGGTTTGGTTGTGCGACTGAACTCGGAGCTCTACAGTCCTTCGTATTTCACTGCGCTGGGCATAAATCATATCGACATGATATTCGAAGACGGAACGTGTCCACCACTTCCGTTGGTGAAGCGGTTCATCAAGATGGCGCATGAGATGATCACGGTCAAGGAGAAGGGAATCGCAATCCACTGCAAGGCTGGCCTGGGACGAACTGGCTGCTTGATAGGGGCCTATCTCATTTACCGGCACGGATTTACCGCTAACGAGATTATCGCCTTCATGCGCTTCATGCGCCCGGGTATGGTGGTTGGACCACAACAGCACTGGCTTCACCTGAACCAAGGCAGTTTCCGTGAATGGTGGTTTGAGGACAAGCTCAAAGAGAAGCTGTCCTTGCCCACCCCAACCACTCCAGGCCGTGTGTCTGCGAAGCAGAGGCTGAACGGCAGCCAGACCGCAACTCCACCACACGGCAACCAGACCAAGCGAGCTGCGCTTGGCGAAATTGACACCAATGAATCCACTAACGGCTATGCTGACGAGAATCTCCCGGCCCCGACCCCAGGCCAACCCAGAAAGTCTCATCGTAAGGACTCTAGGCACCATCCGTATGCTCGCACACCGTCTGCCACTCTAGGGGGCGCTGCTGGCTCTCCAAGACGAGGTGCTTCCAAGAGTCAGCCAGGCAGCCGTGTCGATAGTGATGAAGAGCTACAGGCCTTGGTCAACCGTGTTACATCCCCGCGCACACCAATCTCCAACGGCCAGCGATCCCTCAGCCACTCTGCGGCCTTGACTCCTGAGATCGATATTCACGAGGACGTCGAAAACTGGGCTGGGGACTCCGGTTCACCCAAACCTAAGACGCCAACCAACTCCAAATGTGGGAGCGGGATATTAGGTGTGAACAAGCAGCGGTCCAACCCAAGGAGAACTACGGAGAGCCGAAGCGAGGGTCGTGGTGTCCGCAAGTCAAGCGGGAGGGTGGGCAGTGCCGGCAACATCGTCAAAGCGAAGGGCTTATAATAGCTCTCCATCAACCGAGTTCAACGAGGCCTGGGCCGGACGCTCCGTCATAAGAAGTTGCGTCAACCACCCCCGCTAGTGATGCGCCATGTTGATGTCATTCTTTGTATAGAATTTTTTTCATCTGCCCTGTTTCTTCCGTTCACCCTTCACCCTCGGTTGTTCTTGAGAAGGTTCTTTATTACACCGTATCCTTCAGTTTGATTGTCTCCTTTTTCTACCTTTGTCGTTGATGAATGATGCATGGAGGGAAGTTCCGGAGTTATGTGTGTTGGGCTTGTTGCTCGTTCTTTGATGTTGTTGTTACTTTACTGCTTGTTTAATGTCCCCTCTTCGTCGTCTCACAAAAGCGTATGCGAGAGGCATGACAATGGAGTTTACATAGCTGAGGCAAATAAATGGGATCTATTGAAGTTTATATCCTTTCTTCGAAACAAACCTCACTGCTAGATCAGCCTTTTCAAGACGGTGTTCAATCAAAGCCCGACTAACCCAGCTTTACAGATCATTGACGCTATTCATTGCCGTTTCCCAGTAGCCTTTGCGCTCTTCAGTGACGGGTGTGTCAACACATTCGGTCAAGTATTTTGACCAACCCTCTTCCGATCCCGACTGAAGCGCGATTCTTACGCCAGTGGAACACTGACTTGCTAGGAACCAGGCTGCTGAACCGAAGTCATAATCGTCACTCGATAGCAAGAGGTCCAAGATATCTGTGACACGATCTGATAGTTGACCGAGCTTTACTGCTACTTCGGGGATAGATTTGGCGTAGAGAACGTTGAATTTGGGCATTTGCATGTTTCGGGCTAGACAGTCATCGTTTAGCCATGCGGTTGCAAAAGGAAAGGAAAATAGTTAGAAGGTGGAGGAAGGATAAAGGGGAAACATACTGCCCTGTCCAGGTCTGCCAGGGAAGACATTCTTGTTATACTTCAACTCCTCCGACTCGAAGGCGATAAGACTCAAGACAGCAGCTATCTCGGGTTTGGAGGTGATATTGTACTTGTAAAATGAGCGAATTAGTGGTTCTGCAGCCTGGGAGGCGCTCCGACATTGCCCTTCTGCTTTTACCGCCGGGATGCATGGGTCGGCAGCCGATGCAGGAGCGATGATCTTCAGACTCTTAATCATAGATTCCTTGCCAATGCTAAAGCTAGATCCCGGTGCCGATGTGGGAATAGGCAGTCCATTTGAAGGGCCTGGATCCGAGGCATTGTAGCAGTCATCCTCGGGTTCCATTTTGGCAGTAACGTATGAGCCTGCTAGGAAAATCAGGGCGGTGGATATGAGGAGGCGCATGGTAGTGGAAGAGGAGCCTGTGACTGCGTGACTGATCTACCAAATAGGCAGTCGTTTGATTCAAGCAAAACGTCGTCCACAACGCTTCTAAAGGAGAAATATATTCCAAAGCAAAGGAGGCCATCCTTCGATATATACCCCATTATTATGGCCTGAGGACAAGGAGGTTGTCTGATCTTCCGTCACCGTCCACTAAGGAAGCCTCAGTGGTCAATAACAAGTTTCACGCGCTTAAGTGAGTGGAATTTGATGCTAAGCCAGATCATCTCTCAAGTTCCCAGGAGCTACATGTAGATCGGTATTCACCCAGGGCAAGGGGTTTTCACGATAGTCCCTACGAGGCTTTGCCTTGCAATCAACTTACCTTATCCTCATATGTGATTGGCCATGTCGTCACTCCTTGGAGCATATACCGTGACCTTGGTTGCTCCAAGTAAGTCATCCTTGTTTCAAATTTCCGCCTGTTGAGGTCTTTGACAAGGGGATGCAGGCGTTTGAGGGTCGGACAGGGGGTAGTGCTCTACGGGATATGATTGGCGCTGGACCGCACCAAAATAGGTAGTAACCTTCCCCCACCGAGATATCATCTCGGTTTGCGTATGATTAAGATCTCGAGGTCAATTATTTTTACAATTCATGACCCTTTGGCTTTAAACTGGCTATTCTATCTAGCATACCTAGTTCCTAGTCGCTGAATAGTGAGAGTAGAAGCCACGACGAAAATTTTTGTTTCGCGTGTCTTGCGCAAAGGTAAGTAGATAGGAAGTTAAGAAAGAAAGCTAGTTCATCGATGTCCGCTCTCATTTTGTGGCATTGGTTATCAATATACTGGGATACACTGCCAGGAAGGACTACAATATAAACATGAGACATTTCAGCAGACCGAGCGGTGGATACCGCTCTTCATCGCGTGTTCCGTGCCCTTGTTTGCTCGCTTGTGGGGGCGGTCTTTGCTGCTGGTCTGGCTACGCTCGAGGCTGGTTGGGCCAGTCTGCAGTGCCGCGAGATCCACTGCTTCACTCTTGATCAGCTTCTCCGTGACCGCAGCTATGTCTGCAATGAGTTTGTCAATCAAGTCTGCCGCCATGCTTTCCCGGACCACCACCCTCATGATTTCGGTCTCCTGCTCTTTAGGAGGCAAAGGGTAATCTAAAACGTTATCGGTCAGCTGCGACACGGTCAGAGGAAGAAAAACACAGGATTTCTTACTAGGGACAATGTACTGCTTCGCCCTTAACAAAAGGCTTATGCTCTCCTGCTTCACATGCGGGTAGCTCTTCTTAAAGGCATCGGAGAATCGAAAGGTCACCACAGGCAGCCCTGCATTGTAGTCCGCAGACGTCTCGCCCTCCTTGTACGGGGCGATTTTGTCCAGATGATGATGATACGCATCGCCCTTTTTGCGATGAATATCGCTGACACAGACGAACCAGCCCGTCCGCTCCAGAGACTTGCTCAGAAGTCTAGCATTCGCTAGACAGTTCTCCATGATCTCGCGATACCCATCGAACCCGAGGCGGATGAAGTTGTAATATTGACCGATCACCTGGGCCCCGGGCCTGGAGAAGTTAAGCGTAAAGGTCTCCTCCCGGCTGCCGAGATAGTCGAGCTCGAAGATGAGCTCATGAGGCAGATAGGACCTGTCTCGCCAGATGATCCACCCCAGACCAGCATATACGAGCCCGTATTTGTGTCCAGACGTATTGATTGACTTGACTCGAGGCAACTCGAAGTTCCTATCACGTCTTAGTTTTATCAACATCTAAGGAGCTAGTGCCAGGGTCTACATGGAGTGAATACACACCATTTTGGGCCACCGGCACCGGCATGGGTGAACGGAGCAATGAATCCACCACTGGCCGCGTCAACGTGGATGGGAACATCAATCCCGGTCTCGGACTGAATGCCATCAAGAATACCAGAGATCTCCTCGACCGGCTCATAGTGCCCCGTGTAGGTGCTTCCAAGAATGACAAAGATACCAATGGTATTCTCATCCACGTTCTTCTTAACCAGCTCAGGGTCCAGACGAAATTGGCTCTTCTCCGATACTTCCAACACACGGGCTTCAACGTCAAAGTACCTAGCAAATTTGAGCAAGGCGACCTGTGCATTGGAACCCATGATGATATTGGGATTGGAGGTGTCCTTCTTCTGATCCTTCCGCTTTTGCTGCCATCTCTTTTTCATAGCCAGTCCTCCCAGCAGAATTGCCTCGGACGATCCCGTCGTTGCAGTCCCAATCGGCTCCTCTCCTTCCTGAGGGGCCCAGAGATTGGCAAGAATAGAGATGCATCTCGCGTGTATGGCCATCAACGCGGGATATTCGTCCGCATCAGCAAGATTCTTGCTTATATTCTCTACCATGAGCTGGTTGGCTTCTCGGTCCATGTAAGTTCCGACGAAACTGCGTGTCATATCAGCATTGTTGTTATTGCTGTGGATATTAATATATATAGAAACGTACCTAGCCAGATTCAGATTTGGGATACCGTCTAGGTCGAGCTCACTGCTCAACATGTGATGCACTGCATCGGCGCGAGCTCCAACCTTTGGGAGTTTGAATTTGGGTATCTCTTCTCTGCTTGAATATCTCGTAGCGTATGGAGTAATCGTCGATACCGCATTCGCGGTGAAGATGGAGTTTTGTTTCTGCTCGTTATCGACATTCTCTCGGAATTGTTTGATGATCGCATCAGTGTCAACCTTGAACAGAAAGGCTTAGCATTGTGATGAAAGGAGATGTGGGTTGTGGTTGTTCTTCTTACGTGCGATGAGAGCGACATCTTCGGCGTCCGGTATGGATGCCTGCGGATCAGTGATATACAGTACTTCAATTGCTATGATCCCTCCACCTGCATACGAGCTAACTCTTATATTTCCTTACTATCCTCGGCATATTCTTGTTTTGCGGGGATGAAGTCATACCAAAATGCTTGATTCACCTACGTCATATCAGGATACAGTCCTACACTCCACATCAAACACAAACCAAACAGCACTAAACGTCTACTTATCCCAGGCCATCTCCCTACCAACCGTTTTACTCCATTCGATCTTGGCTTTAGGACATGCGCTAAGGAATGTTGACACCTCGTTGCGTGTCCATATGCGATTAGCGCAACATCCATCGCGAATGGCCGTGCTACTATAAGGGTTCCTACTCGCAACACACTGTTCCAAGGGCCCCTTTTTCGTTGCGACAAGCATCACACGTAGGCTCGACGATATTGCCTCGAATGGGAACGAATGCGGCAACTATAGGATACTAGCTACCAGTTCTCTGAGCTGGCGAACACCACACCGCGTTCGCCATTCTAAAGGCTGCAAGTCCTTCAGAGCGAGCCCTTTAGCTTCGTTAGTTATTACGCGGTCTCCAAACCAGCGCTCGACTTCCTTGAAACATTCATCACTGGGCCCCGAGGAGGTATCTCATCATCTCAACACATTAGGCTTGAGAGAAAGAACTTCGACGGGCATGCTAGAGTTAGGAATAGGTCGTAGCGGCGTAAATAGCGAAGGCTCAAGAGTTAGTTTGTTACAAGGAAGGCTGGGAGAGCGGAGCAGAAACTCATATAAAATAATCGTAGATAAATTCATACCAATCCGGGAGGGAAAAACAAAGGTATACAATCCTTGGAGTGACAAAGCAACTAGGAAGTTTCCGTCTCTTCCTGGGCAAATTCCATTACCACACTCTTTGGCTGCACATACTTCCCAAGAGGCACATACTCAAGGTCGTTGTATTCAAAAGCACTCGGTCCACCGATTTCCAGGCCTCTCTTAGTGTCCGTCCATCGTGGGGAACAAGCAATGCCAAGTACGGTCACCATAACCCCGTATCTGAATTCTGGAACGCCCAGCGCTTTTCCAGATCGCAAATCTAACACGCAGATGAGATCGGGAACCATGGCAATATAGCTCTCCACTCCGTGATCTGAGATATGTTTGGCGTATATGTTTTCATTCTTGAATGGTATCTTCAACACCCCGCCAGTGGCTACAGGCTTTGATGACTTTGCAGTTTCCCCTGTGAGCTCTTCTGTCCCGTTTGACTCTAGTTCGCTTTTCTGAATTTGTTGAACAGTGATCTCGCCATATGAGTGACCCTTGAATAGGCGTCTTTCAACTGCTATAATCTTCCCACGGAACAGAATTTTTCCAGAGTCTGGTCCGCCAACCTCTTCAATCATTTGTTCAGCTGCAGTGCTAAGTGTGTTATTAGCGCCTGCACGCGCAATACATCGCCCGATACGCCAGGCAAGCGACAGAGTGTTTAGCACGCTATAGTTCAACATCTTCTCGCCCGTCGTGGGGCGTGCCGCCATGCCTACACTGGAGCCCATTTCCGCACACGAGGCGCGTAACGACCGATCAACAACTTCATCAGTTGCAGACTTTGTCATGATAATAGTGTTGTCGTCGCCGGAAACTATAGAGCATGGCGTCAATTGTCCAGGCTCGTAAACACAGATGGTAGTCTGCCAGTATGTCGGATATGCCCGGCCTAACATAGTAGTTCATCAGTATATTTCCCTGGTAGAAGGACATGCCAAAAGCATTTTCGGCTGCGCAACTTTCAATGGAGCACTTACCCATCCAGTCAGCATCAACAACAGGACAATCATTATTTTTTGATGAGCCAAGAGCGAGTGGTTGAAGTCCATTGCTGCCTCCAATTTCTACTCCCATGACAGCATCGAAACTATCATGGCGAAGATATTCCTTGAGCTCAAGGACGGCTTTTTCCGTCTCGTTATTTGCTAGACGTTCAACAGCCACTACTGGTGAGCCCATACGACCACCCCCTTTATATTACAGTTAGTTGAACTCTGAATTTGTTCAAAAAACCGAGTAACGTCGTTGGTTTAGTATGAAGGTGGGACTTACAGTATATTATGGCATCCTTTTTCACGGAATGTGGATCGATGATGCGAATTATGTGTCCTTGTCGTAACTGATCGCGGATTCGAATATGTTCGCTGTATGGTGATCCCCCACCAGCGCACCCCAGGACGTAGCACCCATCAGCCAGCCATTCGGCATCTGTTTCAGACACAATCCACTCTTGGACACCTGTCTCGACATTTCTCACAATCTTTGGTCGGTAAGTGGAGATATCCACGCCCTCGGCTTTGAGTCCATTGGTCTGGATTGCTTGTTTGGGGGCCTCGTTACATATTGGATCGTCATCTTCATCGTTGCCATCGTGATAATCCTCTTGCTTGCCGTCCATCACCGGGACTCCTTCGAAACAGAGCTCTCCCACTGCCCTTACAATCACTCGTAACTGGTTGGCCATATACTGGATTGGGATTGCATCCACTTCTGCGATAGTTACTGTATCTCGCTTGGCGCCCGAAGCAACCGCTTTTTCAATGGCACTGGCTTTAGCTTCCTCTATAACTTGTGCCACAGGCTTTTCGGCTGTGCTTTGAATAGAGTCAACCGTTCCACCGACTTTGGACATGGCAGCACCAACAGCATTCGCGACAGAGTGAAATGGAGGGAAGATCACTTTTGAGACTCCGTTTAACTCAGTTGGGGCTAGCATTGAACCACCTCCAACTAAAAGAACGGGTAATGGGGTAGGCGAAGTCTTCATCTGATCGATTACGCCTTCTAGTAACGCCTTTATCCTTGCCTGTGCCGCCGATACCAGTTCCTTGTCCAAATTCTTCACCAGATTGGGATTTCCAATATCTGCACCAGCAGCTACAGCTATATCTGTTGCAGTGAGAGAATCGCCTCCAAACACCGTGCCCCTTGTGCTAAGGGTGTGGCCAACCGAGTCAGGACCGACAGTGACATTGAAGCCTTCGCCTCGAACAATTGAGCCGCCTCCAAGGCCAATGGATTCGACGTGAGGCATACCGAAGTTGATTTTCACTCCTGCTACTTCGACGTACGCCGAGGCCTGACGCGGTAATCCGGACGGAAGCAGAACTCCAACATCAGAAGTTGTACCTCCGATATCGACCACAATTGTTGCAGTCCGTTCGCTAGAAGTGTACTCTGGCCCATTGAGGCCGAGATAAGCTGCTCCTCGCATGGAGTTTGTCGGGCCAGACGAAAAGGTACGTATTGGCAGCCGTGCGGCGGATGATGCATCAATCAATGTCCCGTCGTTTTGAGTCAGGTATAGGGCACAGCTCAGGCCTAAGCGTTTCATTGCTAACTTGAAGCCTCGGATGGTGTGGCGAGCGAACTTGAGTATTGAAGCATTCAGAATAGAAGCATTCTCTCGTTCCAGAAATCCTAGCTGAGATACCTCCGAGGAGCAGACAATATCCGCCTCAGGAAGCTCCCTCAGAATTATCTGTCGAACCGCATCTTCCTGGCAAAACAGCTTGTCGATTGGTGAAAAGACACCCGATATAACCACTGTATTAAGGCCCTTTTCTCGGATAGCGTCACATTCTTTGACCACCTGGGCTTCTCTTATAGGCGCTTCGAGCAACCCATCGATACTCATGCCGCCATCAACATAGGCATAATAGCCGTTCATGATTGAAGTCAGCGCCGGCGGGAAGTCAGAAAAAGGTGGAATCTCCTTCGTGAAGCTTTTAGAAAGACGAATGATAGCAACTTTAGACAGACGCCGAGCGTCATGCTCTACTATGGCATTGATAAAGTGTGTAGTTCCAATAGTTAGACAGGCAATTTGCTCTCTGGGGATTTTTGATTGCCCAAGAACACTGACGACGGCCGATTCGATTCCATCAGTGACATTGGGGCTTGTCGTTGGTGTTTTGTGAAGAGCAATCACCCCGCGATTTTGTTCATTCGTGGCTCTGACATCAAGTATGACGGAGTCGGTATTAGTACCGCCAACATCAACGCCTATCCGATAAGGTTTTGATACAGAAGCCATAACGGTTAAACCCAGAGTTGAGTGTAGATTAAGCGGCGATTGGAGAGAAGAAGAGAACGTTGGGCGGAACAACGCATGTAAAAACGGTGAAGAAGCCTCCCGCGTTAGAGACGGACTAAAGCCCCAGCAGGAGCGCGAGGTTATATAGACTCCATGAACTTGGCAAACGTGCCGTCTTTCGGCATATATTGCAGCAAAGTTTCGATCTTCACTTATCGCCCTAAGAAGTCGGCCAATACGCCGTTGGTAGCTAAAATCGTGGCCAAATCGATCTTTGCCTGAAAAGCAGTTGAAATTTGTAATAAACTGCTCATGGTTAAGGCGAGGGTATATTTCGCTTGGGTCAAGGGGATTGCTTAGACAGCTTCTTGATGATGTGCAGCATGGTCAGGGTTGCTGGGAGTGGGAGTGAAGACGTGCTGTGAAAATTCGGGTTCGGAGGTCGCTGATAGGTGCGGGCCAAGTCCGCCGACTGGGAGCCTGATTATCATTTCCACCAACGAATGTAAGGATTGACCGGCAACGACGCGCGAGACCTAAGAAACTCGGGTCTAGGGTTAGGCTATCGCTCTCGACGGCAGAATCTTTGCGCTGTGAAACAATGCTGATAAGGTGCTTGAGGATGACCTAGAAGATGGTAATGCTCACGATCCTAGCAACCTAGACGTGTAAAGCAGGAAAGCAACTAGTCAGTCTGCTCCCTCGCACCATGAATGGCGTTAGTTAAAAGAATGGTCGCTGATCGAACTTCGGCGCTCATGCTTTCCCGTGGCGTAAGTGTTTTTCAATGTCGAGTTTCCGCAAGGCGGATTATACCCCATACTACAATTCCAAGGAGATGGTTTCCATGTTCCAAAAAAGAGGACGAAGCAGAAGCGCAGACACAATGCAAAGTTCAATTAGCCAGACTCACTCAGTATATGCAAAGGCGCACTGAGAGGGGAATGATAGAGTATCTGCCGATAATCTTCCAAAAGGGCATTCCTAACTATGACAAATAGCCTCCAAGAAACCGTAACTAAAGCAGAATAAAACGCAAGGTCATAAAGTGGCTCTATATAAATTCATTTCCAGGCACCCTGGCTCAGGGAGAGTAACCCTTGGATGCAGTCCAAATCCTCCACTTGGTTTGAACCGGAGTCGGACACTGCGGGCGCTTTCTGTCCGTTTTCGTCGTTTCTGTCTCTGCCTTCGCCCTTCCGATGAGTCATGGGCTCTCGTCCTAAAATGCGGTTTCCCTCGCGCCGAGCATCTCCTGATGATTTAAGGACGTGGTGCTTGGGCTGAACTTCATTTTGTAGCCGACGCCGACGAGTACCTATGGTCTGCGTTCCGGGGAGCCAGTTCTCCTTATCGGAATCTCCATTGTGAGTGTCCTTTCTGGATTTTGATCCGTGTGCTCTGCTCTTCTGAAAGCCACCTAGACGAGGTAGCTTGTTTGTGGCTGATGGATCAGTCTCCAGTCTGCCAAGAGAGGATACTGCGCGCGAGAGCTTTTTTCGCTTCTGAGGCGGCGGATCACTTGGGATTGTGGAAGTCTGCACATTGGTGCAAGGAGATAAGGCATAAGTATTTTCGCTCAATGAGAGCCTGCTAGCGGGCTTTCTGCTTCCAATTTGGTCAGGTGTATGAGCGGATGTACTAGTGTGAGGAGACGAAAGGGCACTGCGAGCGTCAGTATCGCAGTATAGCTCCCACCTCCGTGAATCTCGCGACCGTCCGAATTCATTAGTAGTTTCTGGAGTCTTGAAATTGGGTGTTCCGGGGGTGACAGCACTGCTCGTGCGCCGGAGGCTTCTTAATCGGGACTGAAGAGAGCTAGGGGTGGATGTGCGGGTTCGTGAGGGGGAAGGTGAGGGTTCCCCTGCAGTTCTGACGACGGCTTCTCCATCCGCGGAAAAGGAAATCCTCAAGGAATCCCGTAGCTTAGGGGGTGATGGCGTACTTTCGTCCTGC
Source organism: Onygena corvina (assembly GCA_000812245.1). Taxonomy (NCBI): domain Eukaryota; kingdom Fungi; phylum Ascomycota; class Eurotiomycetes; order Onygenales; family Onygenaceae; genus Onygena; species Onygena corvina. The sequence goes on from JWPT01000190.1 coordinate 227,146, forward strand.
CCGCGAACTACTGCCTCACCGTCAAAGGACATGGACAGGCGAAGCGAAGGTGAATTCTGGTTCTCAAAAGACCGCTTACTGGCCCTGACCCCGCCGCTTCCTAGACCACTCACAGCTGAGTCGGCACGCTTTCTTTTGAGGGAAGATAGCCGGGCCCGTTCCCTAGGTTCACTAATTGGAGAGCAGAAGCTGCACCTGTCCGTTTCAGCCGTGGTGGACGCAGTAGAGGTTTGTGAGCTTTTCAGTCGAGAAGAGGTGGTAATATGAGTACATTGACTGTTGGAACACGCGAATTCAATGCTTGAGCTTGCCGGTTCATTTTGTCCGTTTGAGGGACTACTGGAAGGGACGGCTTGCTGTGAGCTCCCGGGGGTTTGCGTAATTGAGGCAACTTGGCTTGTAGGTATAGGTATCGGTTTAGACTTCCGTCTGTCGTGTTGTCTTCGGTTTTGGAACCATATCTACGCCGGTGGTCAACACATATAGAACATTGTCTTCGAGGACCGAGATAGTCATGACTCTACCTGCACTTCCCTATCCTCCAGCGAGACTCTACTGACAATGCTTGCCCTGGTGGCTTTGTCCGGCTTTGGGTTGAGTTGGTATTCCGCCTCGAGGATTGCGTGGTCCTCGGGGCTGTAGGTACATGAATTAGTCTGAGCTACGCCCTCGTGCAAAAGAGACAGCCACCGGGAGATGTTATGCACGTACCTAGTCCGTCGACGACGCTGCTTGCTGTCGACCTTAGGTGGAAGATCTTGAGTCAAGGTCTTGTTGGAATGGACAAGAAAGGAATAGTTGTTGTTGCCAGAGGCAGCCCCAGCCGCGACGGTTGACGCAGGTGCAGCGTCCTCACACGCCGTCTGACGCGAGCCACTGTTGCTCATGTTGGCCTAACACCGAGCTTCGGTGATCGACGAGGCGTTGGAGGGTTGAATGAAGGTAGCGGAAGGGCAGAGAGAGAGTAGAGTGTGCGGTGAAATAGACGTGCAGGTTCTCGTGTCGCGCGCGATAAACTCGACACGCGGGAAAAACACCTGACGGGACGGGCCTTGAGCGAAGTGATTTTAGCGCTAACGCCGATAAGCTGCTCCGCCCAGGATAATCCGTTCGTTTATCGGCCGGACTGCAGAGCGCTCCTTGGCTCTACTCTCGCGGGGCGCGTCCTGTTCCCTGGCGTGTCCGTTCCCTGAAGCCACCAACTGTTTCCACCCAACGCAGGGTCTCCTGGGTGGGGAGAGGGGGGGCGATTATTCAGGCTCGCGAGCACAGCCCAAGGGAACACTCGCTCACAGAGCACAGCCAGCCCGGGCTGCATCTACCGAGGCCACGCTGGTGAGGCCAACGGACATAAGACGAACAGGTCAAAGATGGAAGAGTCGACGATGTTTTTGCGTTGTCCGCGGACCGCCAGACGCGCCAGACGCCAGCCGGGCGCTTAGACAGACGCGGTCATGTGATGGCCCTGCTCCACGTGACCGGCCTGCCGCCCGTCGGAACCGAGGCTCCGGGCTCCGGGGGACCGTCGGATTCGAGAACTTTCATGCAAGGTCAACAAACCCAGCAGCCAGAGCAGCAGCAGCAGAGCCGATCGCGAGCGACGCATGCTGTTTACGTGAAAGCGCAAGGCCTGTCGCCGCCGCTTGGTCTTGTGAGCTATGCGATTCTGCAGCCCAGAACGTTGCCTGTTGCTGTTGACGACATGGCATAGATTTGACACTCCTTAGTTGTAACAGGGGTGGCTGTGTTGAGCCGTACATGCGGATTTTTACTCAATCTTTGATGTCAAAGATGAGGACTATCTTATTTCTTCTTAGCCCCAAAGGACTGCTCGTTGAGGCACAGGCTTTGACATCTTCATGCGGTCCTCCTTTCTTCCCATCCAGCAGCCTTTTGACGGCCCCTCGGTAACAGCAGCCGCATCATCTACATCGTCATTATCAATCCTCATCCAACATCTGCCATAGTTGCAGATGTGTTCTTTGGATCATGCGTACAGTATTTTATGCTCTCGTGTGTATATGGACATCCACATATACATGTATATAAGGGGCGTGTGTGTGTCCACGATCTGATGGATCTTTTTCAGACTATTCCGTGTCCACCTTTCTCATTGACTATTTGCGCTTCATACCCTCTCTTTCTCTTGCTCAGCTTTGAACCTTTGGATACCCGCTGGCTATAGATATACCTCCCACCCAGAATCACGGCACGAGTCCAAGACTAGCACCAATGATCAAGATAGCCATTGCAGGGACTAGTGGCTTTGCGCAATACATTGCCCATTTTCTAAATGCTCAAACGTCACACCCTTTTATAATCCTATCGAGAAACGTGCGTTCACTCTACACATCTTATTTTTTTTCCTAAAATCCCCCGCGCTTTTCAATTCCACTGGTCTAACATCCCCACTTCAGTCTAATCAAGCCCTGGCTGCGAAAGGATGGCAGGTTGTCAAGGTGAATTATGACCAGCCAGCTCAACTCCGCTATGCCCTTGCTGGGGTAGACACCGTCATCTCAACCATATCGGGCTCTGCAGAACTGAAGCTTATCGATGCCGCTGTGCAAGCTCATGTTCGTCGATTTGTACCATCTGAATTCGAAGGCCCGCCCAGTAAGGCACTGGCTTCTGAGCTTCTTGACCGGGGCAACTCCAATAGTCTGGCTCGTCTTTATCACTACTATACGCAAGGCGCCATGGACTACACCGTTTTTGTCTGTGGGGTCTTCTACGAAAGATTTGCTCCTGGCGGCATGGGTGCCTTTCAAATCGGACGCGGAACCCATATTGACAAGGAAGGCAGCTATATTTTGAACATACGCGCTAGAACGGCCCGAGTGCTATATCCCAATGAAAACTCCTCCCGTGCGGCTTCTATATGCATGACTTCTGCACAAGATGCTGCTCGCTTCATTGTTGCGGCTCTGGCACTAGATCAATGGCCGACGGAGTTTCGGATGTGCGGAGATAGGATGCGGTTGACCGAACTTGTTCGAATAGCCGAGTGTACCTTTGGTATGTGCCTTGGTTGCCGCTCACTCTGGTGAAATTTTAGTTCACTGACCTATCTCAGGCGTCCAGTTTGCTGTTTCTTTTGACACGAGCCGTTCACTCCAAGAAGCCATTGCAAGTACTGGGTCACGGAGTGAGGCTTGGCATCTGCATCATCTACTTGCAACAGCGTCAGGCAGTTATGACTACAACGACTACAATATCCATGCCTTGATTCCTGTTCAGGCACAATCGTTCAAGAACTGGGTCCGTGACGTTTGGCTCCATCCCAGTCACTAATAACTTTTTGCTTTGCGTACCAACATAGAAAATTTCTCCCCCCACCGGGCCTCCTGTATTACTACTACTTTTTTCTCTTTCGAGATTTTTTTCGGGCTTTGTCATAGATCTGTCTTCGATTTTGGGCTTTTCATTACTTAATAGACTCCTACTAGGGGCTGAGTTGTTGCATATCTCATCTCGCCATCAGCCACCGTATCCCTTCTACGGAATCTTCATCGAATTTTTGTGAAATACCCAATTGCGGTGCCCTGACCGATACTACATGCGGTAAATTCTTTGGCCAGAAAGTGTTAGCTTGACTACCAAGCATCCCAATAAATTGTAATACAGAACCCACCTCATATGACTGAGCACGGACTGTCACGCCAGATCTGATCAGGCCTTGGAGATAACATGCTCCATCATCACGAAGGATATCTATTCCGCAAAGTTGTATAAATGTCGGCGGTAACCCAGCCAGTTCTCCCCATAAAGGGTAAGCAAGCGGGTTACTCTTTTCTAGATCTGGGACAGCATAGTAGTCTAAGGAGTGAATATTTAACTTAGTATATCACCGTCCTTAAATATCATTTGGCTTACCATGTGTTGCTTTCATGGTCTCTCTCGTGAGGCCAGCGGCCTCATGTTCCTGTACCCACGATTCATGCGTATCCCGGAACCTCTCAGGTATAAAATTTTTATCAGCCCCGTAGACAGTCACTGGAGAACGAAGACAAGTTCCCTTAAGTTGCCATTTTCGAGCCGATGGGTGATCTCTGTGGTGATCTCTCGCCAGTTGTGAAATAGCGGCTGCTAGTTGGCCGCCCGCGGAAGTCCCTGACACAATGACATTCACAGAGGAACCATTATAGCGAGGAATAAACGTCTCAATTCTGTCGGTTATCTGGAGGAAGCTGTCCCAAGCATCGTTGGCCGGTCCTGGAAAGGGATGTTCTGGTGCAAGCCGATATCCAATGCTAAACAAAATTGTATTGGTATCGATTGCAACTCTTCGGCAAAATACTGATTGGAAATGCTTAGTTTTGTACAACTTTTCTGAAAAAGCCCTGCATATTACATTTTAGTAGTAAGAAGGGGAACCTACAATCTTCGGTGTCCAGGTCCCAGTTGGCAAGGCCTCCGCCGTGATAAAATATGACTATCGTATCCGGGGTCAATACCCCAGAGTCGTATATCCTGACTGGAAGGTCGACCAAATCTCTAGCTGTTATCGATGACTCCGTCACGGCAACGTCCTTAGCAAATCTAGGCTCAATCTCTGTGAGATATCGAGCATTGTTACAGCGGATATAGCTCGCAAAGTTTTCCCTCTTTTCCTGGATCTTAGCAACAGATGCAACTGGGGGCAGAGAAGACTCGAATGCGAGCCATTCTTCGTGTAGTCGCGCCATTGTGAACGACTTCTGCCATCTATCTATTTCAACCTTCTGTCATGACTGCTGCCTGGGTATTTATAGGGCCTCGTATCCATACCTAGGCAGCAACATAAAATCCCTCCACTATAACTGTTCAGCACATACGACCACAGGAAGTGGAAAACAGAGCTTCCCGTCCGCTCAGCTGTACTTAAGCCACTTGCCGGTCGGTTAGTAGTTGGGTGGGTGACCACCAGCGAATCCCGACTGTCGTATGTTTTTGTTTTTGTAATGTAACAATTATTTTTCTGCCAAATGGTGGGCGTCCAGGAAAAATTTGACTAGTCCAGACATCCTCTCTGATCATCGACTGGTTAAGATCCTATTGTCTTTAAGCTTGTTTACTCTACGGAGTATTGGGAATCTTAACTGAAGATGCCACGAATTATTCCCGACCTATTTTGTCCGCTGCATAACCACCGCGCAAAGCGCTCTTTGGCTACAGCAGATGGACATCCTCTTGGAAAATACACATTTAACCTGTTGCATGGGTGTTCAATTTGCCAAGTGGTCTTATTTATGCCTAATTATTTAACCAACCTCAGCCTCGTGTTAATTAAATATGGCCAGAGACGACCTAAACCTGCCCCTCCACGGATTTCGAGGATTTCGACACCCCTCCACGGATTTTAACACGTAAAATTTTGCTCCCTTTTGAACAGCGATGGATCCGTTTTCAATATCGGTTGGTGTGATAGGCCTTGTGGGCTTTGTTGGATCTACAATTTCGGTCACCAGGAATTATCTATCCAGCATAAGGAACCGTGGAAGCTCCGTCGCTACATTGCTCGGTGAGCTTGAGACCTTGAAGACGAACTTGCTGGGCCTGAATGACTTCCTTCGCAGGGAAGATAGTGAGGGCTTAGTTTTTGAACGAACTTCAGCGCTTCGATCAGGCATAGCCTCCTGCGAGGTTAAATTAAAGTCTCTCAGGGACAAACTAACCCAAGTGGACGAAACCAGACGGGGTAGATATATATGGCCGCTTAACGAGAAAGAGTATCAGAAAGCTCTTGAAGAACTCAGGGCTTTCTCACAGTGGATACAGTTTGCACTTTCGATTGACGGACTGTCGCTTTTGTCTCGCACTTCTGACGATGTCGTGCAGGTGCTGGAACGACAGATAGAGAGCTTCAAGGTGTTAAAAGCCCTAGAGCTAAAGACTCTACGGCTGCAGGAGGCTGTCGAAGATCAGTCTCGCCTACTTAGGGACGACCGCAAGAATAAAAAGCGACAGGGAATCTTCAACTGGCTTTCGAAGCTAGACTACAATCAGAAGCATGTTACTCTGCGCTCATCTCGGGTTGATGGTACAGGCGGTTGGCTTCTGAAAAGGCCCGAGTACATAGAATGGCGAGATGGCATCCCTTCCAATATACTCTGGTGCCATGGCGTTCAAGGGTCCGGGAAAACTGTTTTGACGTAAGGACATTCATCTCATAGTTAACTATTTACTGTGAGCTAAGAAATCAAAGCACAATGGTCCTCGACGAGCTTAAGCAATCAGTTTCAGAGCGCGAGGCAGTGGCGTTTCATTACTTTGTCTACCAGGAGCAAGATTCGCAAACTCCTAGCAGCGTGTTGTCCAGTATCCTGAGGCAGATGCTTGCTCAGATGCCAGATATACCACAGTGTGTGATGGACGCATATGGTAAATTCGAAAGCTCCACTTCCACTATATCATTGCGTGAACTTGAAAAAATGATCATACATATCACCAAAGACCTCCAGCGTACCTATATCGTTATCGATGCCCTCGACGAGTGCATGGATAGCGCAAATCGGAAACCATTGTTATTGTTTCTGGATCAAATATCAAAACAGAATTCTGCCGTTCGCCTGTTTGTTACTAGTCGCCCATATCCCCTCGATATATACAACGCATTTCATGCACAACGGCAAATTCGCATCCAAGCCCAGGAATCCGATCTCAGGCGGTACCTCTACCAAGAAATTGACCTTGCTGGTGTCCAAGATGTTGTAGATCCCATATTCGCCTCCAGGATTGTGGATATTCTCGTTGGGAAGGCAGAGGGAATGTGAGTTAATATAACTAACCCAAGAAATCGACAGAAACAGAGGAGATGGTTATGTTGGGAGTTGACGTTTTACATGTATAGGTTTCTGCTTCCTGTTTTGCAGATTCGAACTATTTTAGCCCAACCTACCGCCGGTGACATAGAAGATGCGCTTTCTTCATTATCCGAGACACTTTCAGGAGCCTTCGAAGAGACAATCGATCGTATCAGAAGACTTCCCGAGAACCAAAAACTGCTTGGAATGAATATTCTCATGTGGATTTGTCATGCTAAGCGAGAGATGAATCTGCCTGAATTGAGGGAGGCGTTGTCTGTTAGAGCTGGTCAAACGGCATTGAATCCGATGTACTGCCCTTCACCCAGGATAATGGAGACATGCTGCCAGGGCCTGGTGGCTATCGACCATCAGACTATGGCTATTCGCCTCGCCCACTATTCAGTCCAAGAGTACTTGGTCGGGTGTAGTGATCAACTCTTCCCCCATGCAGAGGCAAATTTAGCATCATCCAGTCTAACGTATCTACTCTTCGACACATTTAAGCAAGGACCCTTGTCAGATGCAGTGGAAATCGAAGCTCGTCTGAAGTCCCACCAATTCCTTTCATATGCCTCTAAATACTGGGGCATGCATGTACAGCAGTCGGAGAACTTTCCAGCCGTGCAGCAGCTGGTGGGCAAATTCTTTTCCTTAAGAAGCGCGATGGCGTGTGCAAATCAGATCATGCAATATACCAGATTATACCAGAAGGTGTACTGGGAACCCAACGAGTGCTGCAGTACCACCGCCCTGCATGTCGCCAGCCACTTCGGCCTTGAAGAAACACTTCACGGACTGCTTGACGAAAAGGATGTCTTTGTCGATGAACCCACAAAAATGGGTACCACTGCACTCATCAAGGCGGCATCCAGGGGCCATGTGTCCATAGTTAAAGACCTGTTGTCAAGGGGAGCAGATCCTTACTTGGAGAACTGGTTCGGAAACGCACTTCAATGCGCCGCTGAGGCTGGAAAATCAGACGTTATAGAGGTCCTTATTAGCCATGGAATGCATCCAAATGACTATAAGCCAAATGGTCTTTCTCCAATCCATTGCACGCTTCATAATGACCGTGCTGCTGCCTTCGAAGCGCTCATTGGCCACGGGGCCGATATTCACATGGACGATGGTAAAGAAGGCGGGTTGTCCATTTTTCACGAGGCAATCCTGAGTGACTGCGTCAATATAGTCCATTTGATACTAGGCCGGCAATGGGTAGATCCTAACAGCACATCCGAACATGGGCATACTGCAGTTCACTACGCTATAAAAACGCGAAATTCTGCAGTTCTGCGGAAACTTATTAAATCCGGAGCAGATGTCAACATTCAAGACCGTAGGGGGATCCTGCCTTTGGATTATGCCCGCAGTGACGGGGACGGAGAAATTATAAGTTTGCTCTTAACGAACGGTGCGAAGAGTTCTCTGAAAACATGATAAAATCAGGAGGACGATGACAAGCCAGGGAAGTGTTCAATTGCTGAAAATGTTGAATGCCCACCGTATGACGATATTTACCACCATACGCACACCGTCACTGAACCACTCGCTTTATGGCGGCAAAATAGAAATCAATAAATTAAATTAAAAGAAGCCGACAACTAGGACTGGCCTTCTTTCATTAATAGGGGAATGAGTAAAGTAAATTCAGTCTAAGAAAGTTCTCTGCTTTCCAATTTCGTAGTCTCAATACAAAGCATTAGTTTATTAATAATAGCGAGCGAAAAAGACTTCCCTGGAGCTTGGACTGGCTACTTAGGGGCTGATTATTTGCTGTACCCTTGGGTAGACTTGGACCATCTCCTGGTACAGTTCGGGGTGCTCGTGGTACATGACTTGAGGGCTCCAGGCTGCAGCGACGAAGATAGTCTCGATACCACTGGACAACGGGGTCGTGAAGATGTTTGCAATCTGGAACCCGATGAGGAACGAGAAGGCGACAATGAATGGCGTGTATTGCCCACCGCTGTTGTAAGCTGGGTTGGTGAAGAGCAGGTACAGGTACGCGAACAGTGCGCACGCATACCCGATGAAGATTGCACCGAATGAGAGAACGGGGCCAATCAGACAGTCCTTGAAGCGGGGACTTGTCAGCAATAATCCAACATCGGTAGGGGGGGATATAGCGGGTACATACGTTAATCAGGGCGTCAATACCACGGTCCTTGATCATCTTCCATGTGTCCTTGGCCGCAGGAACGTACGCCTTGCCGTACAGCGCGATGTGGCAGAAGGCATAGCGGTTGAAGAACTCAGCCAGCCATTCCAGGAGGCCAATGAGGCATCCCAGTATGCAGAAGACGATGTAGCCAACCACGCCGCCGACGCCGCCTTCTTGCATGGACTGGCTTCTGGCGACGGAGCACAGGTGTCTCATGAACTGGATGATGGCGACAACCAAGCTCCCAAAACAGATGGAGCCGAAGCTGTAGGTCAGGGCCCTCTTGCTCGCTCCGCGGGTCGCGCCTCTGGGCAGACGGTGCGGAGAGAAGTACCAGGAACCGTACACGCCGGCGATGGTGGTATGGATTGTGTTTTTGAGCCATTCGGAGATCCAGTACATGGCGAAAGTGACAAAGACGACCAGCCCAATCACCGTTCCCCTACCGCAGCCCTGACCGCCGCGGCACGAAGGGTTGTTACCGGACGGCTCGAACCTATTGTGGATAGCGACCAGGGTGATCGAATAATAGGCGCCAAACGCGGCGGCTGCCAGCCCGCCAACGAGACTGACCAAGTAGACATGGCCGTAGCGCTTGCTGACGTCCACGGCAGTCTTGAGCATCAACGCTGAGAACGGAATGCGGCTAATCCAGGTCCAGAAGCAAAAGGCGAGGAAGAGGCCGGCGATGAGGAAGACGATTCCGGCGCTCCAGTAGCGTCGGTACAGGTAGAAGATGGCGGTGCCGATAGCCCAGCAGATGTTGAGGATGCCAGTCACCCAGATGAACTGCTTGGGGAAGAGCCGCGCAAGCCAGACGTAGCTGTAGCCGAGGACGACGGCGACGGCGAGGACGAAGAGAAAGAGGATGAGCGTGCTCGTGTTGAGCGTGAAGCTGTTCGCGCCGCCGTAGATGCCACCGCCTTGGGTGCTGCGAGTCGAGGCATATCCCCGGAGCGCGATGGCCGACACTGCGACGAAGCCGCCGCAGACAAGGAGGAACTGTGGCCGGGTTAGCTCTCTGGACACATTGAATATCTTCCCGACTGCCGCGTACCAGGATTCCTGCCCAGAGATCGTTCCACTTGGGCTTCTCGACCCTGAACGTCTGCTCGAACGATGGCTTCTCGTCGAGTTCGCCGTGAGCCTGGGGGGTGTACTGTTTCTGCTGCTGCTGCTGCTGCTGCTGCTGCTGGTAGCTGGCATCCCCTGGCTGCTGGCCGTTGCCGTGGCCGGGGTTGTAGTAGCTGTCTGCTTCGCCCATCGAAATAGTACCTAAATCTGACCGGGTGAAGGAATGCGAAGGGAGCTGGCCCGCTGCAGGGTCTATCTACTCCGTATATATAAGCTTCGTTTAGCCACCCAGTGCGACCCCCAGGAAAAAGCAACGAGAGCTACGGCGGACTATGCGTTACAATCGGCCATAACGCGTATTTTTACAATTTTACATACCGACACGCCCAAGCAGCCTTTTAAACAATATCACGTGACAGAATAGTATCTTTGTAATCATTTAATAACACTTGATTGGCTAAAATATTAGAAAAACAAATATCCCTTATTGATAAGGAGTTGCTCTATATACAAAGGTGCTCAATCGTATGCTCGCAGGGAGGTGGTCAATTATATGCTCGTAGGCAGGCTAATAAGGTAGTCAATTATATACTCGTAGGTAGGCTAATAAGGTAGTCAATTATATACTCGCAGGCAGGCTAATAAGGTAATCGATTACATGCTCGTAGGCAGGCTAGTGAGGTAGTCGATTACATGCTGTCAGAGATAGCGCATTAGTCATCGAGGTCCACCTCTCGCTCGCTACACATTAGATAGAGCACCTCCGTTAGATACTCGAATATCATCGTTCTTCTCGTCTCACACATGCTCATAGGCAGGCTGGTGAGGTGGTCAATCGCATACTCGTAGGCAGGCTGGTGAGGTGCTCGATTACATACTTATAGGTAGGCTAGTAAGGTGCTCAATCGTATGCTCGTAGGCAGGCTAGTGAGGTAGTTAATCGCATACTCGTAGGTAGGCTAGTAAGGTACTTAATCGTATGCTCGTAGCCTACCTATAAGTATATAATTAAGTATATAATTAACTACCTTACCAGCCTGCCTGCGAGCATACGGTTAAGTATATAATCGACCACCTCACCAGCCTACCTATAAGTATATAATCGAGCACCTCACTAGCCTGCCTACGAGCATGCGATTGAGCACCTCACTAGCCTACCTACGAGCATATAATCGACCACCTCACCAGCCTACCTATAAGCATGCGATTGACCACCTCACCAGCCTACCTATGAGCATGTAATCGACCACCTTATCAGCCTGCCTACGAGCATACGATTAACTACCTCACCAGCCTGCCTACAAG